>OZ023273.1:72295699-72435731 GCA_964007475.1 Hybos culiciformis | reverse complement strand
AGAATTTTATACAATGCTCTTTGAATTTAAATCATTCATCACTTTTCATTGCCTCAAATATTCTTTCAAATAAAAATTTTTAAATTTTTTTATGAAAATTGAAAATAAAAATCTTGATTTCCTGTCTTGAATTCCAAGGTTTTTTATAAGGGAATTGAAAAATAGATCAAAAATCTTGATTTCATGATTTTTGTTAAAAAAGGAGAAACAAATCTTGATAATAAAGAAAAATCTTAACTTCTGGCATCACTACACACCGATGCTTCTATTTCGTTTAAATTCGTTAAAAACAATAAATACCTATATAAATTTCATAATGTTATTTCCGTGACTAAAAAATTAAAAAAGTGACGTGTTTAATTTTTACGATTTATCAAAACGGACACTCACTTCAATATTTTGTTTTGAATTATTCTGAATTTTTATTTTAAAACAAATTTTTTTTTTTAATAATGTAGCGATTCAAGTTTACAAGAGGTCAAAGGAAATTAAAATATTAATTTTAGCTTTCTTAAATGATACTAATTTATAACGTCTTTTATTATTTATTTTTTATATGAATTATATTTTTATTTATTTTCTTAATTTTTTTATGCCCTTCTTTTTCGGATTACGAACCACTCTTCCCCTGAGCTATGGTATTAAAATTATGAATATTTGTAAGATAGAAAATATAAAATATCTCGTGTAACCGAAAACGAACCATAAAATCACGAAAAAATTGCTGAAATATAAGTTAGGTAAGGCTGGGTTGCAAAAACGAGATGGTCAACGTTTTTCTATCATGTAGGCAATATAGAAATAAAAAGATTTTCGATAAGAAAAGAATGCAAAGAAAACCAATTTTATAATTAGAATCAGAAGGATTCGAACATTTTCACAACAAACAATATTTTTATAAAATTTTGGTGAATCTTTAGGTATTCCAAAAGAACAAAAAATATACACATATTTAGTTAAATTGTTGGTAATTATTTCCGTTAAAAAGAACTATTTGGTAATATTTCAGGTTGCCAAAAAGCTTAACATAAAATCTACAAATATTTTTGGTTAAAATTTTGGTTGGAAACATTATATTAGTTAAAATTGGTGAATTTTGAGAAAATAAAAATAGTTTTAAAAATTTTAAATTTATCTAGTAAATTTTTGGTAAATATTTTGGTTACAGACAGTGAAATAAGAGCGCATAAAATAAGGTCGCGATAGGTTTTTTGTTGCGGTCATATTCCATTTTGAAAAATGAAATAAGACAGCAAAAAAAATCCTTGCGGCCTTTATTCATTTTGAAAAATGAATAAGACGGGGGATGGATATAAAGCCGCGGGAAATAAGGCCGCGACGTTTTTTTGTTGCGGTCTTATTTCATTTTGCAAAATGAAATAAGGCCGCGAAGATTTTTTCGCGGCCTTATTTCGTTTTTCAAAATGAAATAAGGCCGCGAATAAAACCTCGCAGCCTTATTTAATTTTTCAAAATGAAATTAGCCCTCCGATTAATTTTTTTTTTGTCGCGGTCTTATTTCATTTTTCAAAACGAAATAAGGCCGCGAGGAATTTTATGCGGTCTTATTTCTTTTTTCAAAATGAAATAAGACCCCGAGGATTTTTTCGCGGCCTTATTTCATTTTTCAAAATGAAATAAGACCGCAACAAAAAACCTATCGCGGCCTTATTTCCCGCGGCCTTATTTCACTGCGCCGAATAAGACCGCAAAAAAATCTTCGCGGCCTTATTTAATTTTGAAAAATGAAATAAGACCGCGAAGATTTTTTTGCGGTGTTATTTCATTTTTCGAAATGAAATAAGACCGCGACAAAAAAAAAATTATCGGAGGGCTAATTTCATTTTTATAAATGAAATATGCCGCGTGATCTTGTCAGGTAAGCACACAGTGAAGGGGGCAGCAGGACGGCGGGCGGGCGGTTGGTCAGTGGGATTTGCGACTGGCGTTGTACGAAACTTAAAAAAAAAAGTTCTTTGAACAACATCCTTTTGGAAAAGGCCTTAAATCAACGAAGAAATTTTGAATAAATGCCACTGACCAACCGCTCGCCCGCCGCCCTGCTTCCCCCACCACTGTGTGCTTACCTCACAAAATTTTTTATCGAGTTCTTTAATTCATTTTGAAACATAAAATTAAAACGCGGCCTAATATCATTTATAAAAATGAAATTAGCCCTCCGATAAAATTTTTTTTTGTCAGGGTCTTATTTCATTTTTCAAAATGAAATAAGACCGCAACAAAAAATCGTCACGGTCTTATTTCACGCGGCCTTATTTCCATCGCCCCAACTATTTATCTTGGAGAAGATACACTTAGTGCTATATTCAGAGCCGGCCCGTCCATAGAAGTCAAGGCCTGCATTACAGGCGGGCGCCACCCAAACAATCAAAAATTTATTGTTCCATGATCATTTTAAATATTTATTAAATTTATTATCTGAAAATACGTATTTAGAAAAAATATTGAAATTTGTAAGAATATCTGGTACGAACTATTATAGTTATTACCAAACTACTTGTCAAATACCTATGTACTTTATTGTTATTTGAGAATAGGATCAAAAAATGTAATAAAAAAATACGTACCTACATTAGATCAGTTTCACCATTGAGGAATAATATTTATAAGAGGGACAGAATTCATACAAGTAAATTTTTTTCTAAATACTTAACTCAAAATTATCACAATATTTTCAGTGTATTGAGTAAAAATTTTTAACTCAAATGTGTTTATTCTTAATTTTATTATTTTTATTATTGTATTAAGGCCGGTATTCAACTGAAGATAAAGTATAAGACAAATTTTATCTTGAAAAGGAACATTTTTGAGTGAGATAAAAATTGACACTAAATTTATTTTTATAAAAACTACCTAAACAATTTTATTTTTAATTTACTTACCTCCCAACTTTCATCCGTTTTATTTAATTAATTTTACCAATATTATTTTATTTTATTAAATTAAACAATTATTTTAATTTTAATATTTTTTACCAATTTCAGTTTAGAAATTATTTTAGTTTCTGATTTTTGTTTGTTTTCGTCAAACAACAAACGTCAAATTCTTTTTACACGACCTAATGTCAAAATTTATCTTGAAAAGAATCTTCAAAACATTCTTTGCAAGATAAATTTTTGAAAAAAAATTTATTTGAGTGAAAATATTTTCATGCAATTTTTACTCAGATAAATTTCCATTTATCTTCAGTTGGGTACCGATAAATTAAATTCACTCAACTAAAATTTATCTCAGATAAAATTTTATATGAAAAAGTTGATTTTATCTCCAGTTAAATACCGACCTTTAAGAATAAACACATTTGAATATGAAATTTTGATTCAATACAATGAAAATATTGTCATCATTTTAATTTGAAAAAAAAAAAAAAAAAATTTGAAATTTACTTGTATGAATTCTGACTAGGGATGGCAATCCGGTTATTATTCGGTTTGAACTATCCGGATATTTTCTGGATTGTCGGATTATTCGAAATCCGGATATTTCGAATCAATTATCCGGATATTTATTAAATTTTTTCCCGGAGTTTTAATATTTTTTTTATTAAATATAAAATCTATTTATTGGCGTTTCCAAAAGTTCATGTTGGCTGTGTGAATTGTTGGCTGTAGACTAACATATTACATTTAAAAAATTTTGTATTGCTGTATTTCAAATATATAAACGAATTCTATTATTTTTTGACATTAAACTTTAGTTTCCTTTAAATTAAATCAAAGATATCTAAAGGAATGTAATAAAAATTAATATAAAAATGTATAAATTAAGGTCGGTATTCAACTGAAAATAAAGTACAAGATAAATTTTATCTTGAAAAGGAACATTATTGAGTGAGATAAAAAATGACACTAAATATATTTTGATAAAAAGTACCTAAAGAATTTTATTATGTTATAAAATGAGTTTATTTCTTTTATACTAAATTTATATTTATTTTTCTAAAATTTATTCAACAAATTATATTCTAAGAAGAAGCGTCTATTAAATTAAAATTATGTTATTTATTACGAAACAACTTTCATCCATTTTATTTAATTAATTTTACCAATATTATTTTATTTTATTAAATTAAACTATTATTTTAATTTTAATGTTTTTTACCAATTTCAGTTTAGAAATAATTTTAGTTTTCTGATTTTTGTTTGTTTTTTTAAAACAACAAACGTCAAATTCTTTTTACACTACTTAATGTCAAAATTTATCTTGAAAAGAATGTTCAAAACATTCTTTGCAAGATAAATTTTTGAAATAAAATTTATTTGAGTGAAAATATTTTCATACAAGTTTTCCTTAGATAAATTTCCATTTATCTTCAGTTGGGTACCATTAATTAAATTCACTCAACTAAAATTTATCTCGGATAAAATTTTATATGAAAAAATTGATTTTATCTCCAGTTGAATACCGACCTTAAGTTTGTATTTTGACCAGTGAAACTCCAACAAAATTTGAAAATAATTTTGACTCTATAAAAAGAACTTTTTGAAGATTGGAAAACTAACTCACAACTTAGAAAAGCCCTTCATACAATTAAAATCACATCTACCAGCAGTGAGAGTGGGTTCAACAAGATTACGATGTAAAATTCAGTTTCCATTATTTTTGAAATTCTTTTTAATAATGACTACAATATTAATAGAACTATATTAATTTAATTATAACTTTTCTTTTTTTTGAATTAATAACTATTAAAAATAACGTAAAAATCCAAATATTTAGATTTTTTTTCTGAATTCAGAATTTTGCAAATATCCGAATATATCCGGATATCTGGATATTTCAGGTTTAAGCTATTTGATATCCGGATAACGGGGAAACCTGAAAGTCCGAATAATTGCCATCCCTAATTCTGGCCCTATGATAAATATTATTACTCAATAGTTTCACGTGAGATTTAAGTAAAATCACGGACAAGTGTGTCTTCAAATGTTTTTTTATTTTAACCGAATCGAACGTAGCTTAAAACTATGAGTATGGTCTACGAATAAATACTAAAGGAAGAGTAAATCCAGCTCTAGAAGGACGTATTTCTCTTACATATGTTAGTGAGACCAATCCATTAACAGTATAGGGTGTTTTATGTAATATCACAATATTTTTTTGGCACTATTTTGGATTTTTTGTTTCCACACACATTTGAGGTAAAAAAATAGTTCCGATTTGCCCTTTTTTTCGCGAAGTCGGAAGCAAAAAAACCCCTAGGGGTTTGAGGGAGGCATAACAGCTTTATATTTAAAACATTTTATACATTCTGAGGGCCATATCTCTGAAACCCGAAACCATTTTTGGATTTGGGTTTATGGCGCCTTTACCCCCTCAACAAGTTTCAGCCAAATCGAGCTTGCACATGTAAACTTCACTTACTCCTAGAGAAATTTTTGGAATACATTGACTTTATTTTGAAATAAAAATAATTTTACACCCAACCTAATCCGAGTCCTCTGACTAACATTTGATTTTAAAAAATTATGCTAATTACTCTGTATATTTTCTTAACTAACTTTTCGGTGCACATTTTTTTATGTCAAATATTTAAAAATATTTGAGGCAATTAGAAATCTGAAGCGAGCTAGCCGACGCGAAGATTTGAAGAACTTAAGTTTGAACAAAAGTTCAACTCGCCGATTTAAAAATTTTCAAATCAGAAAATTTAATTCGAAAATAAAAAATTAGGTACATTTTTAATTATTTTTTTACTTTGAACGGGTTTTTAAATTTATGAAATATTATTCTTCGTCTAAACTGGAAGCAATTTGTGAATTTCTATCTTAAAATTGAATTGATTTTATCCGGTTGTTTAAGTCGCTATTGCACAGATTGCTCCAATAAACTAATTTGCTCGCCAACTCAACGGTATTGTATAAGTTTTTTTTTTTTTAACTGACATTTTGGTGCAAAAAAACATGTGAATTCGTCAACGTTTATAGTATAAAGAAAGGAATTTCTTCATCCATATATACAACATCCTTGGGTACGGTAAATTTTTTGTTTCTCGAAATTCGGTCTCTATCCCGAGCTACAGCCATTTGAAGTACCAAAAACAGTCAATTTTTGCTCCCATTTCTCAACTTAACACAGATCTGATTTCACTGGTTTTGATTTTAAATAAAAGGTGTCGAAAAATTAGAATATGTCTTTTGAGGAATTTACAAACAAACGACTTTAAATTACAAAAAAAAACTTTTAAAATATTGATAAAAATTTTATTTTTAAAAAGAAATAATAATATTAAAAACAGCTGTTTTTTTTCTAAAGGGACTATAGAAATTTTAATATTTTTCTTTTATTAATTAAATTAAATTCAATAAAGAAATGTTATTTATTCATTTTATTAACTTAAAAAACATATGTGTCTCGGGACAGTGAAGTGAAACTTCATGGCAAGTAGTATTTTCTGAGAAAGCTATATAAATATTTAAAATGGGCAAGTGCATGTAAGATATGACGCCGATCGATTTTTTCGAAGGCAACTAGTTAATTTTTGTCCTTCGAATGCTGCGGCCAGTCGACTTAAAATTACTTGTTTTGGGGGAATTCGGCGGCTTAGAAAAAATTAAAAACCAGCGACTACTTATACCTTGTTTGGAATTGAAATAAAAATATTTATTAGTGTAATTTAATGTCAAAAATAAATTAACCTAACAAACTACAAATTACATTAAGAAAAATTAATATCAAAAATAAATTATCTACAAAATAGGTCCATTGGAACATTTTTATTCAGAATACATATTTGTATTCCAAAAACTTTTTGAAAATTAGCACTAATAATTAATAAATGAAATATTTGTTATTCAATAATTTAAAATAAATTATATTTCCCTTTCAATATTTTATAGTATTTTCGACTTTTATTTTGAGCCAATATAGAGTAGGTTATTGCGCTGATAAGCTTCATTAGTTGCTAGCGGCTGTCGGTTTTATCATCAGCTGACACATAAATTTTTTCTTTTTTCTTTTTTTTTTCTTATTTTTTTTGGCAATAATATCATGTTCAAACATCAAAATTTAAACTATAAAATTTTATAGTTTAAGCAAACCGTTCAAACATAAAATAAAATTAAACTAGTGTTATTTTGTCAACTAAAATTTTTTTTGTTATTATTTATATTTTTTATTATGATTTTTTTGTATGAGTAGAAATTTTTTTTTAGTTTTTCACCACATATTATTTTATTTTGCCCGATTTTATCTACATAAATTATGCTATAAATTATTACAAATAATTGATTTCACTTTTGCTTACTGCTTTCATTTTCTAGTTTTAATAAGTAGTTTTAGCTTAAACTGGTGTAACTAACTACAGAAATTTTGTATGGCAGAAACCAAAACTACACTAGTTTAAGCTTAAACTATATAATTTTGGGCCTGTTTGAACGCCGTATAATCGGTTCATTTTTGACACTTACATTTTTTTTCACTCTCAATCACAATGCCTCTAAAGAAGTTTCACTTCAAAAATTAACTTTACACTCAAAAAACAATTATTTTTAAATTTTATTTCATAATTATCTCCTTTATTTTGTTTTTATATCGTTAATGGCAAATTTTCGTCTAAAATAATACTTACTTAGAAATATTTAAAGTTACAAGTTATATAATTATAATGAGTGGAAATCATCAAAAAATTTAATGCAGATCTAATAGAATTTAGTACTGCTGGTAAAATTTTAAATTTTAAACTTAAGAAGTTGTAGCTCAAAACAGGTTAGTATTAAATTAAATTTGGTTCAGATCAGAGCTTCGAACCGGAAGCGAAACGAAAACCGGAAAAAACCGTAATTTATGACCAAACCGTAACCGTAACCGAACCCAAATATTCTAAATACAAAAAACCGTAACCTTAACCGGAACGAAATTTCATTTCGCTTTTTTTTGTTCTTTTTCGTTCCTTTATCGTTCCTTAAACAAGATAAAAAATAAAAAAATTTAATACAAAATTTATATTTTTTTTATGTTTGAATTTGAATGAAAAATTTATATTTTGTATTTGTGTTACATATATGTATGTATGTATTTATTTTTAATATAGGAAATATTTTTATTACACAAAAATTTTAACTGCATTTCTTTTTGCAATTAACGGACAAGCATAAAAAGTGCTACTCAAAAAAAATTTGAACCGAAAAAAAACCGGTTTTGAACCGAAAAAAAATTGAACCGTAACCGGAACGAAATTTGAATTTTCAAAACCGAAACGTAACCCGAAAATTTTAAGAACGAAACCGAAAACCGGAACAAAATAAATTGCGGTTCGAAGCTCTGGTTCAGATTATATGTACATGTGAACTAGACCAGTACTTGTTTTTTTGTTTTTTTTAGACTCAAGATTATTACCTATTATTTAATTGTTATTTTTAATTGTTACTATAATTATTTTTTCAAATTTGTTGCAATCATAACAAATAAAAAGGAACTTATAATATAATATATAAAAATGCATTCATTTTGTTTATTTTTTTTTTTTTCAACAAAATAACAGAATTAAGAAGCTTGAAATACAGATTAAGGATCAGAATCTGGTTCAATTGAAAAAATCATAAAATGAGATATAGTATTCAAATTTTTCGAGACCTTTAATTTAAAACCAAGACCAGTGAAATTAGATCTGTACTAAGCTGGGAAATGGGAGCAAAAATTTACTATTTTTGGTACTTTAGGTGGCTGTAGTTCCGGATCGAATCCGAATTTCGAGAAACAAAAAATTTATCTTACCCATAGTTTTTAAGGTACTTTCGATTGGGTTGAAAGAAAAATACATTTGAATACCTCTCCGTGATTTTACTTAAATCCTACGTGAAACTGATCTGATCTATATTTATTTAAAATCTGTTTGCATAATTGCCTATTCCATTTGATTTTACCATTAGCTATACAACAAGGATCTAAAAAATGAATATATATATTTGACTTGGGCGCCCAACTACAAGTGTTGCACCGCCCCTGGCTATATTTAATATTATTATTATTAGATTTAGATAAATTACAAAATTATGATTATGTAAATTAAATCTATTATATGCACAAGATATCTTCAACTCGTTCTACACAATTATCTTTAGTCGACTATGTGTACGTTCTTAATTCATTTGATTATTTTGTTGTTATATTTATTTAATTTACATTTTCAGATTATAAAATATGATTCCAATTTTTTTTTACACAGCCTAAATTCCCTTTGACAAAAATTATTATTTTTTTATTGAAATCTATAATCTTAGTTTTATGTATAATAATTGAGACCTATTATTTTTATTTTTTCTTAAATATGCTCTTTTATTTCTTAAAAATTTTTTTGTTATAAAATAAGTTTTTTTTTCATAATTGATATCGAGTAAAAAAAATTTTTCGTGCGCCGCAAATCCCACTGACCCACCACCAGTTCGCACGCCCCCCGCCCGCGCCCCACCATTCACAAAGTACAATAAATGCAAGCACAAATTAAACACTAAATTCCTTTTTCCAAAATTCGCCGAAAAAAAATTCGGTTGAAATTTGGGAATTTTGGACTAATCTAAAAAAATTGTTTTTCCATAATTTTGAAGAGCACAAATTCAAATTTTAGCACAAATAGGCACAAATTAAGCACTAAATGATAGCATCATTATTTTTCGAAATTCGAATCCGGCCAGAGAGATCCCTTGACCCATGTTCGAAATTCGAAAATCAAAATTTCTCAAAAACCAAGCGAGCACAAATTCTAGTTTTTGTGGCACTAATATTCACAAATTAAGCACTAAATGCTCAATAATTAGGACATCAATTACCAAGAATTGTCCGGCTGAAAAGCCTCCATCCATATTGTACATAATGTGAAAATATTTTACGTATCAAAATAGGAATTTCCATCACTGTAATTTATAACTAAAATACTTAATAAATTTTTTTTAAAAACCACGTTTTTTAATTGACTTAAAAGAAGGAAATCAAAATTTTTCTTCGGCTCATTCAGAAGGTTGTGAACTCTCATACCAGAGTTGGGTTTTATACATGTATGAAACACTTCCATACGTATAATACGTTTCATACATTTATTACGTATAATATGGGTATAATACATAATAAACGGTTTTTTTTTAAATTTATCGGTTTTTTTTAAATTTATTTTAAAAATAAATCTTTCTTAGGCTAAAATTGTTAAACGAGAACCAAATTTTACTGAATCCATAACAATAAAAAACAAAGTTTAATAAAATAAATTTATAAACAAATCAAAGCTGATTAATTTTTGACTGTTTTGATTTCATTTTTTTATTTTAGTTTATCTTTTGAATGTATAATACGTTTGCAATTTACTCCACCAGTATTATACTTATGTATTATACGTATTTTATTAAACGTATAATACTTAAGTATAATACTTCCCCAACACTGCCTCATACTTCAAAATAATTACAACAGTCTACAACTAGAAACGTACGGCGCATTTGTGAGGTTATAATATAGATTGGTCGTAAAATTTTAACCTGTGTTCTTGCTATATTATCTATATCTATATTATGACCTCAAAAATATTACTCACGTTTCTAGTTATAGACTGTTGTAATTAGTTTAAAGTATGTGTGTCGACAATCCTCTGAATGAGCCAGAGAAAAATTTTTATTATCTTCTTTTTAGTCATTCAGTTTTCAGAACTTTTTTATTAAGTACAGATAACCCTTGATTAACACGGTACTTGAATAACACGGGTTCGTTTTAACACGTAGCACACTCTTGACTAACACAATATTTTCTAGCACGGTTTTGAATTTACACGGTTTCAAAATTCAGAAAAACCCTTAATTAATGCGGTTTCAAAATTTAAATTTGTATAATTTAAGTTGACTTTTTTTTTAAATAAATATAATTCTACATTTTCAAATTTAAACAATCTGAGTTGGCGTTTTTTTTTATTTCTTTTAATTTTTGAATTTATTTCTTTTAATTTTTGTGTTAAATTTTAATTTCAGTCTGTATATTTCAATTTTCTTTTTTGCACTGAATGAAAACTATCAAAAACATAAATAAATTTTTTTAGAACCAAACCCCATTACTTGTATTGATTGTTAGTCTCGATTAACACGATTTTAAGTAGCACGGAGTATTCTTGGAGCCAAACTACCGTGTTAATCAAGGGTTACCTTTATTTTCTTCTTTTTAATCAGTTAAAAAAAGGTGGTATTTAATAGTAGATTATTGTATATGTAAACTAAATTTGTTATTAATTAAGAGTTCTGTATACACAAAAATACATTGACACGAGTCAATACTGACAAGTGTCAATGTATTTTTGTGTAAATACAGAACGAGTTGTATAACAAATTTTGTTTATATATCCAATATACTGTTTTAATGCGTAGGGGAGAGGTAGTTGCAAAGAGAGAATATTATTTCTTCTCATTTTTTCTAATTTTTTTTTTTGTATTTGGCTGTATTGAAATATTGTGAGAGATATTATGTGAGAGATATTATAAGACCTCGATAAAAAAATGTTGTGTGGTAAGCACACGGGAGGAGTTATAACCGCGAAACGAAATTTTTTCAATTTTTTGCCATATTATTTCGCGGTTATGACAAAAAAAAATATAAGACATTTTTCGCGGTTATGACACTTTTATTTTTTATTTCGCGGTTATGACAAAAAAGTTTCGCGGTTATGTCATGTAGCCAATAATAATAACAAAATATAAATAAAATTAAAAGTATAAATAAAATAAATATGTAGATGCCTGTAAAATTAATAATTATTATTTAAGATTAATAAATATTGCGATAACTTAAAATAATTAAATAATTCCTTAAAATTTGTTTGTTGAAATTAGGCACTCCGAAACAATTTATACGGACATAATTTATACGGTAAAAATGACATTATTCATACGATAAATAATATCATTTTTTTTCGTATAAATATAGTGTTGCTTTTTAAACGACATTATTTATCGAGTGAACAATACCGTTTTTTTATCGTACGATTATACGAAACAAAATATGGTTCACTCACACACGCCTTGTAACGCATCTTACAGCGTTACCAACTTAGGGGTTTTCCCCCTAAATTTAGCGGTTTTTTTTGTTGACAGAGGGATTTTTAGGGGGTAATTTGTTTCAGGGGTTTTTTTAGGGGTATGATGTATGATCTTAAAAGCGAAGATTTAGATGACATTTGTAATATTTTTGATTGCATTTCATAAGATACCTTATCTGCTAATTTTATTATAAATAAATAATTTTATAAAACCACATAATTTACGATGTGCGTTATATATTTTTCTTCAAGCATCTATTTGAAATCCTCATAGGTATATAAGTATAGCTGTTATAATATCTATAAAAAAAAATTTAGGGGTTTTTTAGGGGGAAATTTTATTTTTTTAGGGGGAAACATTTGAAAAGGTTGGTAACCCTGGCATCTTACAATTAAGGTGTAACTGTGGGTAGGGTTCCCAGATTTGTCCGCATTTGTCTTCAGTGTAATTTGGTTGAAAAATCCAATTTTTAGCATTTTTCATAAAAACCCATAATATTAAAAATTATAACTTTTGAAAAAACCGATTTGGACGCTTAGAGATGCAAATAAAAGGTATTGAATTTGACTGCAAAAAATAACATTATACCTATTCATGTTTTGAGATTTTGAAAAAGTGTGGAAGAGACAACATTTTTTTAAATTATTTGAAAAAATAATTTGTTACAAATTTTATTACACCATATTAATTTCCAATACAAATAACTCAATTTCCATGCAAATAAACTGAAGGGGACATATTAAAAAATCATATCTCGAAACACATCTCTAAATTTTTGATGTTATAATGTTTATTCTCTAAGCTTTAAAAATAAAATATTAAAAAAAAAAAATGTCTGTCCCACACGTATTCAAAATCTCAAAACATGAAAATAATGTTATTTTTTGCAGTCAGGATACGCAAATTTTTTCAGTTTTATCATTGATTAAGAATACAATGTTGTATGAAGCTAAGAATCTTTGTATTCTAAATCAATGGTTTTATTTTATTTGAAAAGCTTAATTCAATACCTTTTAGTTGTATCTCTAAGGGTCCAAATCTGTTTTTTCTATCAAAAGTTATGATTTTTTAAAATTATGGGTTTTTATGAAAAACTGCTAAACGAGCCTTGCTCGTACGCCTTACTTTTAAATGGTTTTTTACATTTTCTTGAGTTTTATTCTCATTTAAATTAAAAGAATCTTGTTGGAACTTTTTGCGAAAAGTCCTTTTTCAACTTTTTTTTTAAGCATCGCAGAAATACAGGCTGACAAATGGCATTTTTCGAAAATTTCTGAGATGCTTCAGAAAAAAATTTGAAAAATTATACTTTTGGAAAATAAATTTAACTGAAAAATAAAAATTTTATGAAGAAAAAAACAAGAAATATATAAAAATGTTGAATGAAAAATTATAAAATAAGTCGTTCGAATATTAATGAAGCAGGGCTCATTTAAATAATAATATAGAGCATGTTTGTCTAAAGTGCGGCCCACGGGCCGCATGCGGCACAAAAGCTTTTAAAATGCGGCCCAAAAGCAAATTATTAAAATATTTAAATTTACGAACTTTTACTCATTTCAGTACTTTGGTTGCACATAAACCTGTGTGTTTATTTATTTATTTATTTCAAATGCTTAATGATATTAACTTAATGAGTTGCACAATATATGCAAAATATGCTGCATTCATTTTTGATTTAATACAAGAGTTTGAAAATAGATTTCAAGATTTTCGAAAAAATGAAAAGTATTTTGACATATTTTCTACCCCATTTTGTCTAGAAATAAATAAATTACCTTCAAATCTTCAAATGAAACGCATGCAAAGTGACATTCAACTGAAGGAAAATTTTGGGAAAAAATTATTTTACAAAAAATTATATCCGACATTACTCATTGTTTTGTTTATTTTTGTGTAGTTTTTTTTTTTAAATGTTTTAACTTAGCTTAGG
This sequence comes from Hybos culiciformis, assembly GCA_964007475.1. Classification (NCBI taxonomy): domain Eukaryota; kingdom Metazoa; phylum Arthropoda; class Insecta; order Diptera; family Hybotidae; genus Hybos; species Hybos culiciformis. Next base: position 72,421,769 of record OZ023273.1, on the reverse strand, counting down.
AGGAAAAAATAGAGTATAATGGAAAAGTAGGACAAAATGCGAAATAATGAAAAAAAAGGAGGACACTTTTTTTACTATCAAAAAGGAGGACTTTCCCCAAAAAGGAGGACGTCTGGGAACCCTAACTGTGGGGGGTGTTGGTTGTTTGTGTGTTGTGTTGTTGGGTGTTGTTGAACCTGTTGGTTTTTTTGTTGTAGTAAAATGAAACTCCCACAGGTTTACTTTTACTAATTAATCACATTTATTTTTGAAGTTTATACTTCTTTAGCCGCGTTGTGAGGTTTTGGTAGAGGGTAAAAATCATGTTTCAATTCGAGTATCGATTCGAGTGTCTAAAACGCATGAGATTTTTTCTCAGAAAAATAAAAAAAAATACTCAAAATAAATAAAAACAAAATAATTTGGCGAGAAAAATTTAAATTCAAATTAATTTTAAAAATCTTTCGTTTACAAATTATTTAAAACTAAATTTTTTTTTGAAAATAGGTAGCTCCGGTGAAATTAATATTACCTGAAAAAAAGTTTTTGGGTGGGGAAATTTACGGTTAGGTCGTGCCGGAGCAAAATATACGAAATTTTTTTTTTTTCAAAATAGGTAGCTCCGGTGAAATTAATATTACTTGAAAAAAATTGTTTGGGTGGGGAGCTACGGTGTTAGGTCGTGCCGGAGCAAAATATACGAAAAAATCTTTTTTTCAAAATAGGTAGCTCCGGTGAAATTAATATTACCTGAAAAAAAATTTTTGGATGGGGAGCTACGGTTAGGTGGTGCCGGAGCAAAATACACGAAAATTTTTTTTTTTTTTAAAAAGGTAGTTCCGGTGAAATTAAGATTACCTGAAAAAAAAATTTTGGGTGGGGAACTACGATTAGGTCGTGCCGAGCAAAATATACGAAAAAATTTTTTTTTCAAAATAGGTAGCTCCGGTGAAATTAATATTACCTCACAAAAAATTTTTGGGTGGGGAGCTACGGTTAGGTCGTGCCGGAGCAAAATATACGAAAATTATTTTTTTTCAAAATAGGTATCTCCTGTGAAATTAATATTAACTGAAAAAAAATTTTTGGGTGGGGAGCTACGGTTAGGTCGTGCCGGAGCAAAATATACGAAATTTTTTTTTTTTCAAAATAGGTAGCTCCGGTGAAATTAATATTACTTAAACAAATTTTTTGGGTGGGGAGCTACGGTGTTAGGTCGTGCCGGAGCAAAATATACGAAAATTTTCTTTTTTTAAATAGGTAGCTCCGGTGAAATTAAGATTACCTGAAAAAAAAATTTTGGGTGGGGAGCTACGATTAGGTCGTGCCGGAGCAAAATATACGAACATTTTTTTTTTTCAAAATAGGTAGCTCCGGTGAAATTAATATTAACTGAAAAAAAATTTTTGGGTGGGGAGCTACGGTTAGGTCGTGCCGGAGCAAAATATACGAAAAAATTATTTTTTTTTTTCAAAATAGGTAGCTCCGGTGAAATTAATATTACCTGAAAAAAAAATTTTGGGTGGGGAGCTGCGGTTAGGTCGTGCAAAATATACCGGAGCAAAATATACTGTACGAAAAATTTTTTTTTTTTCAAAATAGGTAGCTCCGGTGAAATTAATATTACCTGAAAAAAAATTTTTGGGTGGGGAGCTCCGGTTAGGTCGTGCCGGAGCAAAATATACGAAAAATTTTTTTTTTTTAAATAGATAGCTCCGGTGAAATTAAGATTACCTGAAAAAAAAATTTTGGGTGGGGAGCTACGATTAGGTCGTGCCGGAGCAAAATATACGAAATTTTTCTTTTTTTTAAATAGGTAAGATTACCAGCCGAAAAATTTTTGGGCAGGGAGGTACGGTTAGGTCGTGCCGACGCAAAATATATGAAAAAAAAATAGGTAGCTCAAAATAGGTAGCTCTGGTGAAATTAATATTACCTGAAAAAAAAATTTTGGCTGGGGAGCTACGGTTAGGTCGTGCCGGAGCAAAATATACGAAAAATTTTTTTTTTCAAAATAGGTAGCTCCGGTGAAATAAATATTACCTGAAAAAAAAATTTTGGTTGGGGAGCTACGGTGAGGTCGTGCCGGAGCAAAATATACGAAAAAATTTTTTTTTGCAAAATAGGTAGCTCCGGTGAAATTAATATTAATTGTTGGGTGGAGAGCTACGATTAGGTCGTGCCGGAGCAAAATATACGAAAATTTTTTTTTTTTTTTAATATGTAGCTCCGGTGAAATTAATATTACATGAAAAAATTTTTTTGGGTGGGGAGCTACGGTTAGGTCGTGCCGGAGCAAAATATACGAAAATTTTTTTTTTTTTAAATAGGTAGCTCCGGTGAAATTAAGATTACCTGAAAAAAAAATTTTGGGTGGGGAGCTACGATTAGGTCGTGCCGGAGCAAAATATACGAACATTTTTTTTTTTTTAAATAGGTAGCTCCGGTGAAATTAAGATTACCTGAAAAAAAAATTTTGGGTGGGGAGCTACGATTAGGTCGTACCGGAGCAAAATATTCGAAAATTTTTTTTTTTTTAAATATGTAGCTCCGGTGAAATTAATATTACATGAAAAAAATTTTTTGGGTGGGGAGCTACGGTTAGGTCGTGCCGGAGCAAAATATACGAAATTTTTCTTTTTTTTAAATAGGTAGCTCCGGTGAAATTAAGATTACCTGAAAAAAAAATTTTGGTTGGGGAGCTACGGTTAGGTCGTGCCGGAGCAAAATATACGAAAATTTCTTTTTTTTCAAAATAGGTAGCTCCGGTGAAATTAATATTACCTGAAAAAAAAATTTTGGGTGGAGAGCTACGGTTAGGTCGCGCCGGAACAAATATACGAAATTTTAAATAGGTAGCTCCGGTGAAATTAAGATTACCTGAAAAAAAAATTTTGGTTGGGGAGCTACGGTTAGGTCGTGTCAGAGCAAAATATACGAACATTTTTTTTTTTCAAAATAGGTAGCTCCGGTGAAATTAATATTAACTGAAAAAAAATTTTTGGGTGGGGAACTACGGTTAGGTCGTGCCGGAGCGAAATATACGAAATTTTTTTTTTTTTAAATAGGTAGCTCCGGTGAAATTAAGATTACCAGCCGAAAAATTTTTGGGCAGGGAGGTACGGTTAGGTCGTGCCGACGCAAAATATACGAAAAACACGAAGCAGTCATAGAACTGCCTACAGAAGTTTATACTTAAGATTTAAACTATGAAATAACAGTGGCTACAAATAATGGACTGCTTTTGGACTGATGGACTGATGGACTGATTTTTATTTTTATTTACATTTTGTACTGAGCAGCCCATCATTTGTAGCCACTGTTATTCATAGTTTTTAAATCTTTAAGTATAAACTTCTGTCGGCAGTTCTATGACTGCTTCGTGTGTATTTCTTTTGATTTATTCTTAAATTAAATGACATTAATTTTACTTAATTAAATTTGTTAAATATTTGTAATTAATTTTTATAAAATTAATTTTTTTAAATAAAATTTTACATTAATTTTTTATTACAAAAACTTTGTTATATTAAATTAATTTTTTTATGACAGAAACTTTATTACATAGAATTAATTTTTTTATCTAGAATTGTAAAAAATTAAATTATTTTTTATTTCTTTCTTCTGCTATTTTATTCGAGGACCAGAAAAAAAAAAAAGTTTTTTTTATTTTTCTGACGTTCTTGATTTTTTTGTGTGGCGTGTCAAGTGAACACTCTGCCAGCTTCGTTAACAACTGCGCAGCTATTGACTGTGCGTTGTTAGCTTGGCTGAGGTTTACTTGACACGGCCGGAGGTAATACTTGTAGTGTTGCCACTACATAACCACAATGGACTTACATACAATAATACAATTTGACATACATTACAAACGGCTAAGCGAGCAAGGACGTTCTCGCGTGTCCCTGAGGGGCTTCAGGGATTATAACCCCCCCTTTTCGCAACTTAACCTTTGGCTACGGGTGTAAGGACTTTTTCGCATGTCACTGCGGGGCTTAAGGGATTAAAACCTCCTATTTCCCAACTTAACGCCAGAAAAGCCTTTTCGTGTATCCCTATACGGGTTTTGACAAATTACAAATCCTTTGTAGGTAATGGGCGTTACAAAGCATGTATGAGTGAAAGATATTTTGTTCGTATAAGTGTGGTCGTTTGAACCTTCGAAGTTATTCATAGGAAACAAACACGACATCATGATACGATAAATAGTACCGTTTTAAAACGATATTATTAATTAAAAAAAACGACCTCATATATATATAAATTAAGACGTCCCTGAAAGCGACATTACTCATTTATCGGCCCTAAACAACAATAAAATTTTTTGTAGAGTAAATAAGTTTTGCATAATGAAGCATCATAATGAAATTTATGAAATCGAACTTTTAACTGAGCTTACTCGTAGGCCATAAACAAGGTGTAAGATGAACTAAATTTTAACAACATACAAATTCAAGATACAAACTTACTAGACTGGTTCATTTTTGGGGTCATGTTGAGAATTCCGAATTGTGGTCGGGGTATTAAATTCAAAAGTAAGCGAAGCTATGCAGCTCAAGAGTGATCTTACTCTCGAAATCGCCGCCGAAATGGTGCGGCAATCTGAAACTCAACAAAAACAAAATAGGGTAATAAGAGAAGAGGAGAATTGCGTAAATAAAATCAGTGAAAGCAAAAAAAATGGTAAAAAGTTAGCAAGTCAATCGAAGCATGGTTCATCAGGTAATGGTTCAGCGGGTAATTGTAGATATTGTGGCAACAGAAATCATGAACGCTCAACTTGTCCAGCAAGAAATGTAGAGTGTAGAGGTCAGGGCCGGCTCAAGCTACAGGCGAGCAAGGCCCTTGCCTGGGGTGCCAAAATTATTACCTTTGTATAGGGCAAATTACTTAAATCTTCCAACTAACTAAATTACTAAATTACTTAAATCTTCCAAAATACCGAAAATTGTGAAAAAATTATTGAACATTTATTTTTACATCTGCGTTAGGAGTTAAATTTGATTTTCGAATAAAAAAGAAAGCTTTTACAAATTTGAATTTTTTTAAAATTATTTTAAAAGTAGATGCCTATGACTTTTATTTCAAATTTTTTATAGAGTTTGCTTTTTAGTTAGAATATTATAAATAATAACATAATTATTGACAAATTTCTACAAGCAATATTGAATTGAAATAATAAAGTACATACAAAATTGTTTTATCCCTTTAGCAATGTCCAAAAAGTTGAGCGGTAATGAAAATAGAAAAAGAAAAGCTCTGCAACAGATTGAAATAGAAAAAATTAGCAAAATTTTATCCTATTTTACTAAAAACTTGAGTAGTACATAGATAGCAATATAATATAACATAGATAGCAATGAATCAGAGAAAGATGATATTACTAATGAAAATAATTTAACAACATGTTTGGACCATGTAAATAGTTTGCCAAATGAAACTCAAGATGAAAATTGTGTGCGTGATGAGAATACAATTGAAAACGAATGTGAAAATAGTTTGGATACTGATGTGCGTAATCCAAGTGTAAGTATTTTAAATTTTAAAGATGAAATGGAAAATTATAATCTTTATAAAGATGTAGGATCGTGGCCCATACCATTAAAAAAAAATCAAATTGATTATATAATTAATCTTGGACCATCAGATTTTTCTAGTCGCAAAGCATTTCCAAAAAACTTCCACAATCGATCATTTTCCAGAAATTTGTATTACAAAACGCTCCCAATTGGAGAAGTTTTACTTAGAAAGTGGCTAGTGTATTCAGAAAGTAAAGATGCAGTATTCTGCTTTACCTGTAAAATTTTTGACTCTCTTGGTAGATCTAAATTATCAAATACAGGATTTAATGATTGGAAGAATGTGTACGATTGTTTACAATCCCATGAAAACTCTAAGCAACATAGAGACACATTTATGAAGTGGGTGGAAGTTACAATCCGCATTAAAAATAATAATACTATTGATAAGAAATTACAAGATGCAATTCAAAGTGAAAAGATGCACTGGCAAAAAGTAATGGGCAGACTTATATCTATTACAATATTTTTAGCAAAGAATTCATTAGCATTTAGAGGAACAAACGACAAATTGTTTGAGGAAAATAATGGTAATTTTCTGGGACTGGTCGAGTTAGTCGGAAAATATGATTTAGCATTAAGTGAACATTTGCGTCGTGTTAAGAATAAAGAAACTCATACTCATTACTGCGGAAAAAATATTCAAAATGAGTTAATTAATTTAATGGCTGATAATATTAGAAATTATATTTCGAATCGTATTCGTAAAGCGAAATACTACAGCATTATCCTTGACTGCACACCAGATTTAAGTCATAGTGAGCAGTTATCGTTTACAATACGATTTTATGACATTGAATCAATGGTAATTAAAGAGCATTTTATCTGTTACAAAGATATTTTAGATACAACAGGAAATGGTATTTATGAGGCAACTAAAAAATTTGAATTTGAATTTAGTGATTGTCGTGGCCAAGGCTACGACAATGGGGCAAATATGAAGGGCAAAAATAAAGGTGTCCAAGCTAGAATGTTACAAGCAAATTCACGCGCTTTTTTCGTGCCATGTGGTTGCCACTCGTTGAATTTACTGATCGGGGATACTGTTGCTTCTACAGTAGTATCTAAGACATTATTTGGCGTGTTACAGAGAATATATGTATTTTTTGCTTCATCCACACAAAAATGGGCAGTACTCAAGAAATATGTCACAAATTTAACAGCAAAGCCATTAAGCGAAACGCGATGGGAATGCAGAATTAATTCAATTAAAGCTGTGTTATTTCAAATTGTAGGTTTTAGAGATGCTTTAAATTATATTTCTGAACATTTTTCAGATCCGAAAGCAGCATCAGAAGCCTCTTCATTAATACAAAACATTGAAAACTTTCAATTTATTGTATTGTTAAACATTTGGTTTGATATATTAAGTATGATTAATGTTGCTAGTAAATCGATGCAAAATTCAGATTTTAATATCAAACAAGTCGTAGATCAGCTGAGAAAAGTCACAAAGTTTTTGAAAGAATATAGAATATCCGGGTTCGAAAAGGCAATTGAAAGTGCTACAGGTATGGCAGAACAGCTTGACGTAATAGCTGATTTTATCCAAACTAGAAGTAGAAGGAAAAAAAGGCAGTTTGAATATGAAGCTGAGGATGAAATTATCACAAACAATCCGCAAAATGCATTTAAAATTCACTTTTTTTATATTATTGTAGATCAATGTTTAACCTCCATGACTGAACATTTTTCTCAAATGAGGCAGTTCGAAAATATTTGGAGATTTTTGTTTGATATATATAGGATAAACACAGAAGATTTATTGAAATGCTGTAAGGACTTGCAAATTGTACTAGAAAATGATATTAACGGCAGCGATTTATTTGATGAAATAATTATTCTAAGAAATTTTGATGGATTTGGAAAGAAAGACATTAAAGATATTTTGAAACATATAAAAAGAAGTTCAATGGAAATAATATTCCCAAACTTGTATATTTCACTGAGAATACTGATGACTATCCCTGTTACAGTAGCAACATGTGAACGAAGCTTTAGCAAGCTGAAATTAATCAAAACTTATCTTCGCTCAACAATGACACAGGATCGACTCAATGGACTTGCTCTTATTTCCATTGAAAATGAGATTTTAAATCAAATAAATATTAAAGACTCAATAGAAACATTTTCAGATTTGAAATCAAGAAAAAATTTTTCTAATTGATAAAATTTCCTTCTTTTTTTTTTAATTTCTAATTCAGTTTTATAATTAATATAATGAACAGTGGAGTAATATATTATATTTTGAAAGTAAAAAAAATGTTTATTAACTTTATAATCTGTTTAGGGGCGCCATTAATAAGTTTGCCTAGGGAGCTATTTAGTCTTGAGCCGGCCCTGGTAGAGGTTGTGGTATTGAGGGACATTTTGTTAAGGTTTGTCTGAAAAATAAAGGTAATGCAAATAATACTAGTAGTTATAATAAGCAAGTAGATAACTACAGTAAAAAAAATTAGAATAATAATGAAAAGAAAAATGTAGGTAATACTCAAAATTCTGTAAATTTTTGCGAGAATTATGAAAATTTAGACAATCGCGAATATTTTATCGGAAGTATCAATGAAGATGCAAATCCATGAAAGTTCCAATTTCGGTCCATGAGCTGAATAAGTCTGTTACATTTTTAATTGATACTGGGACAGACTGCGCCTTCTTGCCAGCTCAAATCGAAAAAGAATTTCCAAGCTTATTTAGATCGATTGGTGAATTTAAGGGGGAAATTGAAATAAAATTAAAGACTGACGTGGTACCATATGTTCAATCAATCTCTCGTCCGGTGCTCTTACCATTACTAAATAAACTCAATGAAGAAATAGACCGTTTAGCTTGACGTAATAGCTGATTTTATCCAAACTAGAAGTAGAAGGAAAAAAAGGCAGTTTGAATATGAAGCTGAGGATGAAATTATCACAAACAATCCGCAAAATGCATTTAAAATTCACAATTTTTATATTATTGTAGATCAATGTTTAACCTCCATGACTGAACATTTTTCTCAAATGAGGCAGTTCGAAAATATTTGGAGATTTTTGTTTGATATATATAGGATAAACACAGAAGATTTATTGAAATGCTGTAAGGACTTGCAAATTGTACTAGAAAATGATATTAACGGCAGCGATTTATTTGATGAAATAATTATTCTAAGAAATTTTGATGGATTTGGAAAGAAAGACATTAAAGATATTTTGAAACATATAAAAAGAAGTTCAATGGAAATAATATTCCCAAACTTGTATATTTCACTGAGAATACTGATGACTATCCCTGTTACAGTAGCAACATGTGAACGAAGCTTTAGCAAGCTGAAATTAATCAAAACTTATCTTCGCTCAACAATGACACAGGATCGACTCAATGGACTTGCTCTTATTTCCATTGAAAATGAGATTTTAAATCAAATAAATATTAAAGACTCAATAGAAACATTTTCAGATTTGAAATCAAGAAAAAATTTTTCTAATTGATAAAATTTCCTTCTTTTTTTTTTAATTTCTAATTCAGTTTTATAATTAATATAATGAACAGTGGAGTAATATATTATATTTTGAAAGTAAAAAAAATGTTTATTAACTTTATAATCTGTTTAGGGGCGCCATTAATAAGTTTGCCTAGGGCGCTATTTAGTCTTGAGCCGGCCCTGGTAGAGGTTGTGGTATTGAGGGACATTTTGTTAAGGTTTGTCTGAAAAATAAAGGTAATGCAAATAATACTAGTAGTTATAATAAGCAAGTAGATAACTACAGTAAAAAAAATTAGAATAATAATGAAAAGAAAAATGTAGGTAATACTCAAAATTCTGTAAATTTTTGCGAGAATTATGAAAATTTAGACAATCGCGAATATTTTATCGGAAGTATCAATGAAGATGCAAATCCATGAAAGTTCCAATTTCGGTCCATGAGCTGAATAAGTCTGTTACATTTTTAATTGATACTGGGACAGACTGCGCCTTCTTGCCAGCTCAAATCGAAAAAGAATTTCCAAGCTTATTTAGATCGATTGGTGAATTTAAGGGGGAAATTGAAATAAAATTAAAGACTGACGTGGTACCATATGTTCAATCAATCTCTCGTCCGGTGCTCTTACCATTACTAAATAAACTCAATGAAGAAATAGACCGTTTAGTTAAATTACAAATCATTGAACCAATAGATGACGTGACGGACTGGGTCAGCCCAATCTAGTTGTGCCAAAATCCAATGGTGAGGTCCGGTTATGTATTGATTATACAAAACTCAATAAAGCGGTAATTCGCCCGCATTATCCAATGCCTAAAATTGCACAAACTCTAGCGAAAATAAAGAATGCAATTGTTTTCTCGAAAATTGATACTAACAAAGGGTTTTATCAAGTTAAACTAACAAAAAAATCGCAACCCCTTACATGCTTCATATCTCCATTTGGGAGATTTATATTCAAAAGATTGCCATTTGGGATATCATGTGCACCGGAATGTTTTGTTTCAAAATTTACTAAAGTCCTCAAAGATTTGAAAAATGTAGAATGTCATGTGGATGATCTACTCATTCACGGAAAAACTCAAGAAGAACATGACATTGCTGTTAAAGAAGTATTGAAGTGTTGATTAGATTGCAAAATGAGGTGATCACTATAAACAAAGATAAATCGATCTTTAACGTGAAAGATGTTAGTTATTTAGGTTTTATTTTATCGTCACAAGGAGTCTATCGATCCAGAGCGCATTATTGCTATAAAAAATTATCCTTGACCTACAAATAAAAAGAGATACAACAATTTTTAGGAATGATAAACTTTGTCGCTAAATTTATTGATAAACAGTCAGATATCTTAGAACCTTTAAATATTTTAACGGGCAACGAAAACTTCTTCTGGTCAGATTTACAAGAAAATTCGTTTACCAAAATAAAAGAAATGCTAATAAATTCACCTAGTTTAGCGTTTTACGATCCATCAAAACAAATAATTGTGAGCGCTGACGCATCCTGCTACGGAATAGGTGGCTGTTTATTTCAAATAAATGATAACGGGAATCACGAGGTGGTGGCGTACGTTTCACGAACTTTTACTACAACGGAACGTCATTACGCTCAAATCGAACGCGAGGCTTTAGCTTTAACTTGGTCAGCGGAAAAACTTTCAGAATATATCACGGGAATACAAATTACCTTAGAAACAGATCATAAGCCGCTAATCCAAATTTTGCAAACAAAAAATTTAGATCAACTCACACCAAGATTGCAAAGATTTCGTATGCGCCTTATCCGATACGATTATAAAGTCGTTTATGTACCGGGAAAAGAATTAATAGTTGCAGATGCTCTCTCAAGAAATCTTCTCAAATTAGAAAATGAGCCAGAAGAACTCGGGTTAGAAATTCCAAATTATGTCAATTATGTTATAAAACTTTACCGGTAAAAGATAGTTATTTAGAGAAAATAATTGAAGCTCAGAGAAATGATGCAATGTGTAAAAAATTAAGCAAGTTTAGTACTGATGGTTGGACTGAAAAACGCAATGTCGAAAATACTTTATCTCCCTATTATCAATGTCGCAATGATATTTCCTTTGCCGAAAATTTATTGCTCTTTCAGTCTAGAATAATTATACCTTTTCAATTGCAAGAAGAAGTAATAAAATTTATGCACGAAGGGCATCAGGGCATAAGAAAATGCAGAAGTTTATTACTGATGGTTGGCCTGAAAAACGCAATATCGAAAATACTTTAGCTCCCTATTATCAATATCGCAATGGTATTTCCTTTGCCGAAAATTTATTGCTCTTTCAGTCTAGAATAATTATACCTTTTCAATTGCAAGAAGAAGTAATAAAATTTATACACGAAGGGCATTAGGGCATAAGAAAATGCAGAAGAAGAGCAAACACTTCAGTACTCAGTTAGAAGATAGGGTAAAAAATTGTACAAAGTGCATAGAAGAAAGAACCAACCCCAGACAACCCTTTATAAGTAATAAGATTGCGACTCGTCCTGTAGAAATAATCGGAGCTGACTTATATAAATTTAAAGAATGGTATTTGATTATTACCGACTACTTTTCGCGATTCTTCGAAATCTATAAACTCAATAATATGGCAAAAAAAACAATCGAAGAAAAATTAAAAAAATACTTTTCCAGATACGGAATATGTTCTGTTTTGCGGTCAGATAACGGTCCTCAGTTTCGTGATAGTTTGATATCCTTTGCAAAAGAATACGGATTTGACATTATCACAGCAGTCCTTATTATAGTCAATCAAATGGGGGTGTAGAAGCTGCAGTAAAAACAGCAAAAAATTTGATAAAAAAAAATGAAGATAATTTAGATTCTGCCCTTCTCAGTTATAGAACCACTCCACTTTCAAATGAATTTTCTCCAGGAGAATTAATGATGGGTAGGAAACTAAAATCTTTAGTACCTATATTATCTAGCAAACTTAAAGTAAAAAATAGTAGAGAAATTATAAATCGGGAGTTAGCATTAAAAATAAAGCAGGCACAGCAATATGAAAAACGTCATAATACAAAAGAATTAAATGAATTAGGAAAAGGACAAAAGGTTTGGATAACAGATTTGAAAACGGAAAGGGGAAATTCTAGAAAAACTTCAGCAACCAAGATCTTATTCAGTTCATACAAAAAGGGGGGTTTTTCGTAGAAATCGTTTCCATTTAATACCAGTTTCAATGGTTCCAAATAATTTTCATAATTCTAATGATAGTTCAGATGTATATCTATATCCAAATAAACCAGAGATAATAATATCTAATAATGAGTTTAATAATAGAAATTCGCAAAATGTAAACTTGGAAAATGTAAATGTACATAATGAAAATGTAAACTTAGAAAATGTAAATGTACAAAATGAAAATTTAAACTCACAAAATGTAAATCTAGAAAATAATATTAATTTACAAAATGAAAAGTTAATTTCAGAAAATGTAAATCTTCATGATAATTTGAATCAATCGAACCAAGTCCAAGATAATTTAAAAGAAACAATTCAAACAACTCGATCGGTGATTAAACAACCAACTTGGACAAAAGATTATTATATAAAAAAAGCATAAATTTCAGATTGATTCATTTACCATTAAGATCAATAACAAAAAAAAAAAATCTTTTATAAACTAAAAAAGGGAGATGTTGTATAAGCTTATAGTAAGCCTTTGGTAAAAGTAAACCATTATAATAGTTTTTAACACATGTCATGCTTTTGACATATTCAGAACATTCGTTCTTCTTATGTAGAATTTGGTACAGAAAAACTACGTTAGTTTTTAGCTAATAAAACTTAATATTAAATAATAATTACATTTGTATAATTTTGAATAAACTTTGATTTGCTTAAATAAAAGCTTATATTTTATTTGTAATAATTCAAACAGAGACGAAACCAGTCTAATAAAAGACCTTCATTCTCTAAAACAGTATAATAGTTCCGTAGAAACATTTTATTGAAAATAATAGAAATTCTTTCGACATTAACAAATCATGTTAAGGTTCATGAAGGAGACCGAGTAGTTATTAACTCTAAAGTAGATTTGTATAAACAAATATGTTTAAATAAGTTTTTGTCAGGGCTGAAAGACCCACTTGGAGCAACTATTAGAGCAATGCGACCAACTACATTAGCCGAAGCATTTAATTTTTGTCTAAAAGAACAAAATACATACTAGTAAAAAATTCTGACAACTTTTCAAAAATGCATTACGGAATGAATTCAAGAACTTTCACTTATACAAATAACCGAGCGTTTTAATACTACAGTAACCCAGCACAGAAATTCAGATACCCATCAACTCAAACATATAATTTCCCAAAACCAAAATATAATTTTCAAACTACTCAAACATTCGGTAATTTTCAAAATCCACAAAGAGTACAATTTTCACCACCTCAAGGTCAAAAATTTTCCGTACCACAAAATGTAAATTTCCGACCCGTTCAATATTTTCCCGAAAATCAGCCACACATTCCTTACGAACAGTTCACAAATAAACCAAAATTTTCACAAACACAAACAATTAGATATCCAACGAATAATTATACCTTACAAAACAATATTTTGCCTAAAGTTGAACCGATGGATACATCCAGTGGTTTTACTCATTTTTCAAAAAAACCGAATCAACCAGAAGACACCCAACCTAAAAGAAAACTCAAAATTTTATCCCCAACAGCTCTATAATATAGAAGGCAATAAAACCCACCTAATAGACTTATCTGAGAGTTCAGAGCTACATACGGCCGAAAATCATAATAACCCACAAGAAGAACTCTACCAAAATTTGGACCATAGGTATCCTCATACCGTTCACGAAATAGATGATGAAGAAAATTTTCAATAAACTGCCTCGGAAAAAACAAACCTTATTCAGATATAAGCAATATTCAATCATTTCCGTTACCATATATACATATGACATTAAAAAACAATAAACATTAAAATTTCTTATTGATTCTGGTAGTAATATGTCATTCATAAATCCTGATCTAATTAGTCCAAAATTAATAAAAAAAATCAGTCCTGTTAAAAAAAATAGCATATTTCAAACAACAATGGTAGATAAACAAGTAATTTTAAAGGGTTTCAAAGAATTCAAAACCGATGAAAAGCATTTAAATTTCACAACTATTTCGATGGACTAATAGAGTTCGAAATGATGAGACAATTAGGAATAAAACCAGATTTCCAGAATTCTCTACTTTACACAAAAAATGCTGTTATTCCCATATTAAATAAACTAAACTTGTCATCCAAATCTTATGTAGTTCCACCTCACAGCAAAATAATCACTGAAGTGTCGGTAGATATCGAATCAGGTAGTGTGTATATCGGAACAATTGAACAAAACAAAAACCTCACAATTCCAAGCGGAATCTACCTTGCAAAAGATTGGTACTGTAAAGTTAATTGCTTCGAAAAAAATAAATTTTATGAAATTCACAACTTTACAATTGTAAATGACGACAACCGTTCTCAGGCGGATGTTACAAAATTAATTAAAATCTCACATCTGAATTCAGAAGCAGAATAGATATATTATTTCTAAACTTTGTAAAAAATATGAGTCGATTTTCTACAAGGAGGGACAAAATTTAAGTTTCACAAACGAAGTTAAACACGAAATCAAAACTACCGACAACATCCCGGTCTATCGGAATTCATACAGATATCCCGAAGTACACAGAGAAGAAGTTAAAGATCAGATTAACAAAATGTTAAGTCAGGGTATTATTCGATCCAGTTTCTCTTCTTGGTCATCTCGTTGGATCGTTCCAAAAAAAAAAGGATGCAAGTGGAATCCAAAAATGGAGGTTGGTTGTGGATTACAGGAAACTTAATAAGTGACCGTTACCCCATTCCAAACATAAATGATATCTTGGATAGACTAGGTAGGAGTTTATACTTCACTACCTTAGATTTAGCTTCGTGTTTTTCTCAAATTGAAGTTAACCCAAAAGACATTCCTAAGACTGCCTTCACGGTATATAACGGCCACTACGAGTATACGTTAGAATGCCATTTGGGTTTAAAAACGCCCCGTCCACCTTTCAAAGAGTAATGGACAATGTTCTCCATGACGGTCAAGGAAAATTTTGTTTTGTGTATATGGATGATATGATAATATTTTCGACATCCCTTCAACAACATATCGAACATATCGAAATAATTTTTAAAAAAATAACGGAGGCAGAAGTAAATATGGAGGAAGAGAAGTAAATAAGTAAATAAGGAGAAGTAAATAAGGAGAAGTAAATATGGATAAGTCAGAATTTTTACACAAGAAAATAGTTTTTCTGGGACACGTACTCACTCCGGAAGTTCTGAGACCCAATCCTGACAAAATAACAGCTATAAAAAAATTTCCCCTACCCAAAACAAATCATTCTTGGAACTCCTTGGTTATTACCGGAAATTCATAAATAATTTTGCGAAACTGACTAAACCTTTAACGGAACGCTTAAAGAAGGATAATAAAATAGTTTTAAATTCAAAATATGTGGAATGTTTCGAAACGTGCAAAAATATTCTTTGCAATGAACCATTATTGCAATATCTCGACTTTAGCAAAGAATTTATCTTGACAACGGACACAAGTAATATTGCCATTGGTGGAATCCTTTCACAAGGAACTATTGGTTCGATAAACCAGTCTGCTATTAAAGTCGCACCTTGTCCAGATCGGAACAAAATTATAGCACAATTGAGAAGGAGCTCCTTGCAATTGTCTGGGCAACCAAAAACGCAGATTTCCTTTCGCGAATAGAAATAAATAACAATTCTGTTACGAATAATTTAACAGATTTCGCTTCTAATACTATCCCTATTTCTGAAAGACCACTTAATGAATTTACTAATCAAATTATTATTACAGAAGATAAAAACCTATCTACTACAAAAATTTCTTTAAAAATCATTTTTAAAAATAGAAAACTCTACAACATAAATATTAGCGATCAGGGAACAAATGAAAGTATTATTAAAACCCTTAAAGATTTTACTATTCCCAAAAAAATAACAGCAATATACACTGACAATAATACGTTTAAATCCATTCAATCAAATTACTCCAAATATTTTTCCAATAGTAAAATTAAACTAATTCGATGTACTTCACTTTTACAAAATATCACAGAAATTGAAAATCAAGAGAAACTTATCAGAGATTATCATTTAAAATCAAATCACAGAGGTATTAACGAAACTGTCCTTCATCTCAAAAGGAAATATTTTTTCCCTAAAATGAAAGAAGTTGTCTCAAAAGTAATAAATAATTGTAGTACTTGTCAAGAATTAAAATATGAAAGAAACAGGAAACCGCTTAAATTTGAAATTACAGAAACCCCCAATAAACCTTTAGAAATACTACATATAGACATATTTTTTATTCATAGAGAAACTGTTCTCACAATCATTGACAAATTCAGTTAATTTTCCTCGGCTTACATAATCACAACCAGAACAAGTATATGCATTATCAAAGCTTTAAAACACTATTTCACCCAAGACTTTCTAAAACTTTATGATATTGAGCATCATCTCACTTCAATCAAAAATTCAACCGGAAATTCCCCCGTCGAAAGATTCCACTCAACGTTGAGAGAAATAATTCGAATAATATATAAGGACAGTAAAGAAAAACCTTTTGAAGAAATTTTAAACGAGGCAATAATCACTTATAACAACACAATTCACTCCGCCACAAAACTTACACCCTTTGATCTTATTTCAGGCCACATTAATAGATCCACACCTTCATAAAACAAAAAACTTTTCAACACAGCAAGATTTTTTACTACAACACATTACAGACTATAACATTTTAGCAAAATTAACACACGATCATTGCTTAAAACAAAAAAAAAAATTAAAAAAAGAAATGAAAACCGTTTCGACGCACTAAAATTTTGTACCGGTGATAAAATTTTTGAAAAAGACAATAGACGTGATAAACTAGCACCAATATTCAAATCCGAAAGAGTAAATAAAGATAACAGAAAAACTATTCAAACATTTAGGAAAAACATTCATAAACAAAAAATTAAAAGTATACCTAAATTTCAGGTTTAGTCAAATATTACAAGTCATTCGAAGACTTGGGAAATCTTCATGGTCTATTATCCTTGTTACTTGGCCCAGCAAAAATTATCGAGGGATATACTAAATTAAAACAAATTGTCAATGCAACCGAATATGAATGCAATATAGAATTAATTGGAAAAAATTTGGAGGATCTTCAGAAAAGGTACAATTTCGAAAATAATAAGGTTACGGTTATGATATCGAAAAAGAAATTTGAAATTTTATCAAATAATTTTAATCTATTGAAACCCAAATATAGAGTTAAAAGGGGTCTGATAAATGTATTAGGAAGCGGCATAAAATTTATTACAGAAAATTTAGATGATAATGACCTAAAACAAATGAATAACCAATTAAAAAGTTTAGAGAAAAATGAAAACGCTATAAAGAACCAGGTAAATAGACAATGGGTCGTTAACAAAAAATTGATCGAGAGATTTAACAATATAACAACTCACATAAACACACAGCAAACAAAAATTGAAAAGTACATTGAAAAAATCAAAAATATACTTAACGAAAATTTCGGAAAAATACAATTAGAATTTTCAGTAAACTAATATGCTAATCAATTGATTTATGACATCGAATATTTAGATCCTCATATTAAAAATATAATAGAATCTACAACTTTAGCAAAACTTATTATTATCTCGAAACACATTTTGCCCCTGAGTAATTACAGTATATATACAATGTACTAAATAAGGAAAATGTGAGTATTGTATTTGACGAGAATGTCTATGAAATGTTGGAACTTGAAGCTTTGTACGAAAAAACCAATATTTTTTTTATCCTAAAAATTCCAAGATTTGTTCCTCAACAATTTTCTTATTATTTTAAAAAAAAACTTCCCATAAAACAAAAATTTTTACTAAAACTAAATTAATCTTTTATCCTTTTCAATGAAAAAATGTCAACGAGCCATGTCCAATGATTGAGCAATGGATTTACTGCAAGAAAGATCATCTTATGACAAAAAAAAGAGGACATTGTATAACAAATATCAAAAATGATGAAACAGCCCATTGTGATGTAGAGGAAAAAGACAATATCAACAGCATTGAAATGGTACAACCAAATAATTTATTATTTATCAGCAATACGAGCAAACAATTTCAAACAACCTGCAACGAGCATAACAATAACATAAGCTTAGCAGGGAGATATCTCATCCGATTTAATAATTGCACAAAAGATAACAATAACATTCAATATTCAAGCAGATCAGAAGTATTTTACGACAATATCCAAATTTTAAAAACAAATTACACCGAAGTCAATATTACAACAATAACAGAGCAACTTACACTAGACAAATTAACAAAATGGTCAGTCAACAACACAGAAGAAATCAATCTACTAAGAATTCAAACATTAAGTTCAGGAATGTTCAGCCTCACAACCTTTGGAATTGTAATAGTTATCACAATTATTTCAACCAGTATATTTTTAAATCAAGACAAAGAAATGCAATAGCAACCCAGCACAAATTACAATCAACAATAGTTAACCTCAATTGGACCGTCAAGCAAATATCTTCATCAATAATGCCTCAGTATTCCATGCAGCTCCATCCAAACTTCTTTGGCCATCACTTCATTCTTTGGGGGGAGGAGTTACGTCAGATAACCCGACGTAGACCGTCAGGTAACCAGACGTAGACCGTCAGGTAACCAGACGTAGACCGTCAGGTAACCAGACGTAGACCTTGCACTTATTTTCATAACCATCCTGTTTTAAAATCATAAAACCTCAATTTCTTTTTGCTGAAATTACTAAATTATATTTTTCTAAACCTAAAAATATTTAATTTCAATTTTTCTTTCCCATAATTAAAATATAAAAAAACCTTATCTTTTCGCATGACTATAAAAGCACATATGCAAATTTATTCCCTTAAAACTAAAAGTAAAAAATTGTAACTTAAAATTAAGAAATTAAAGAAAATAAAAATTTCAGTTTTTGTAGAACAGTCGAATAGAACAGTATTTTTATTTAAACCTATAACTCGTATTTGATTCCAACATTTGATTCCAAAACATAACTTAATAAAATTTTATGTTTAACAAATTTTTTTGAGTATAGGATTTAATAAACTTTTTTTTAATGATAAATGCTAAATGTATTAAAAAAAATATAATTTCTCTTAAAATTAGAAAAGTTATGGAGTCCTAAAGTAAAATGAACATATGAAAAAACGTTAAAAATCACCGATAGCAATTTCTAAACAAAAAAGTATGACTGGTATAGCCTTACGATGTTAACAAAAATAAAGAGAGAGCATCAAGACAGTTAAACCAAAATTTCAGGATTTTTTTTTTAAGTCATACGGTTTTCATAACTTTTTTATTAAGTATTTATTTTCTTCTTTTTAGTCAATTAAAAAAAGGTGGTGCTTAAAAAATTTTTATGAAGTATTTAATATCATTATTAAAGTATTTTACGAAGAAATCGTTACAAAAAATAACCTAAATTTTCCCAGTTAATTTTGGCAATTGAAATTTTATTATTTATATGATAGCCAAGGATTACACAAAATATTTTGAGAATTATTTTAGAACAAGCGTCGGCAAGACTTTCAACAAGTAGGCCAGATCCAGATTTTTAAATTTTTTTTGTGGGCCAGACAATAAATAATAACTTTAGACTTTGATTAATAATGATTAATAAACTTAAGACTTTTATTAATAATTTGCGGGAATCAGGATGTAAATTTTACATACTATAATTACAATTCGTAATGCTAAACAATAGCAGCTCTTCGGAAAATTTGGCAATCAATATTTAGCAATTAACAATATTTTTAATGCAACAATAGAATTTTTTTAAAAACTGAATTATGTAAACATGAGGTTTTATTTCTGAATGTAATATTTTCGTAGTTTTAATTTTTTTTTTTTCCTGTAAAAAAAAGTTAAAAAATCAAAAAGTGCCTTCAGAAGAATAAATCGGGCCGAATAACCGTATCTGGCCCGAGGGCCGTAAGTTGCCTATCCTTGTTTTAGAAGGTTATGTTTGAAAAATTGTCCGAAAAGAATAATTTTGCACTTATTTTCACAAAATTGTATCGTTCCAAACAAGTGTTCTAAAACGTCATCATAGAAAACATTCCGAATAATCCCCAAGTTAAAAACATACTGAGAATTTTTAATCTTGACTTGCTTTACCATATGTAAATCACTGAAAATGTAATCCCTCCAGTGTGCCCATTATATTTGTCCAAATAGATAGTTCAAGTTTTGCCACCACTTTGTACATACACCATATGTATATCAAAAAGGATATAAGGAAGGGAAACATTGGAAAATAATGGAATTAATACCATATTATGAACTTTTTACTCATTTAACATAAAATTAAAATTTCCTCATTTCAAAAGGATGAAAGGATATGAGAAAATGTCCACTTATATTTTTATTGCTTTTATTAGTTTTTATCTTTTAATGGGTATAAAAAAATAAAAAAATAAAATGAAAATAATGTCACGTTTCCCTTCATTTTCGAACGAATGATGATTATGTGATAACAATGATTTTAAGTTATGTGATCCATTAAATAAAGAATTTGGTTTAAATAATTTCTTTTGTGATGACTATGGTGTTTTACAATATTTATAGAATTTTCTATTTGAATTACATAATACGAAATAGAAATATAGACATTTTTTATGTACATAAATTGATATAACTTGTGAACATAAAATACTTAAATAATAGTAGATTATTGTATATGTTAACTAAATTTGTTATTAATTACGAGTTCTGTATACACAAAAACACATTGACACGAGTCTAAATGATTTCATTATTTACGCTGGTGCATCTAAATGATTTCATTATTCACGCAGTTGCATCTAAATGATTTCATTATTCACGCTGATGTATCTAAATGATTGCATGTGTATTGACGCATATAAATACCCCATTTAGCGATCTAAATTCTATACTATTAAATACAACATACCGACCACATGCCCATTAATAGTAGATTATTGTATATGTAAACTAAATTTGCTATTAATTAACAGAAATGAGAAGAAAAAATATTCTCTCTTTGCAACTACCTCTCCCCTACGCATTAAAACAGTATATTGGATATGTAAACAAAAGTTGTACTCGTTCTGTATTTACACAAAAATTCATTGACACTTGTCAATTTATATCACTCGACCTTCGGAGAATATTTTTTCTTCTCATTTTTTCTCTTTTTTTTTTTTTTGTATTTGGCTGTATTGAAATATTGTGAGAGTTATTATGTATGTTTAGGTATTACGAAACATCTAAATGATTTCATTATTTACGCTGATGCATCTAAATTTTTTCATTATATGCGCTGATGCATCTAAATATTTTCATTATTTACGCAGATGCATCTAAATGATTGCATGTGTATTGAAAATTCTTTAATGCGTAGGGGATCGTTATGTTGTATTTAGTGCTATAGAATTTAGATCACTAAATGGAGTATTATATGCATCAATACACATGCAATCATTTAGATGCATCTGCGTAAATAATGAAAAAATTTAGATGCATCAGTGTATATAATGAAAAAATTTAGATGCATCAGCGTAAATAATGAAATCATTTAGATATTTCGTATTGAATATTACGTAATACCTGACTAAACATAATATCTCTCACAATATTTCAATACAGCCAAATACAAAAAAAAATGAGAAAAAATGAGAACTACGTAATTCATACACAAAAATAATATCACTTTTGAAAGAGAAATTAAAGGATAATTAACGTGGAAAAATTCCCTTGGCTTCTTTTATCTGTAAAAGAAAGAGAAATTAAAGGACAATTAACGTGGAAAAATTCCCTTGGTTTCTTTTATCTGTAAAAGAAAGGGAAATTAAAATAAAATTTAAATAAAGGAAAAGATAAAAGAAGAAAAATAAACAAAATAAAGGGAACATAATTTATTTATTTTAAGCAATATTTCTTACCCCTTCTACCTCTTCTTCAATAACTTCGTATTTTTTTCTCTTTTGTATATTCTTCTTTATATTTTCTTCTCAAAAGAGAAGGGAATTTTTATCGTAGAGAAGTTAGCAATACCGTAAAACAATATCCCAGCAATACCGTAAAACAATATCGTAAATAATTTCCCAGGAAAAAATAAGTACTTAAATTGTAGTCACAATACAGGAAATTTTATTCGGTTACAGGAAATTTTATTCAAATACTAAATGTCAATTTTATAAATATTTTTTGTTTTTATTTTCTCCGATTAATAAAGAGACATATGTTGTAAAATTAAATAAACAATTTGACGGGATTAAAAAAAATTGTATGGAAAAAAATAAAAAAAGTACAGCCAAGGGCTCCGTGAATTATCGCATAATGAATTATCAAATTATTTTTAAAATGAATTATCACATCATTTTTTTTTATGAGATAATTCATTTAAAAACGAAATAGCACATAAATTGAAAAATGAATTATCTCATAAAAAATTATTTTTATGTGATAATTCATTTTAAAATGAATTAATACATAAACTGAAAAATGAATTATCTCAAAAAAAAAATTTTACGAAAAATTTATGCACTAATTCATTTCAAAGTGAATTATCACATAAAAATGATTTTTCGGTATTTATGCACGAAATAGCACATAAATTTATATTTTCATATTCTATGATCTAATTTAATTCATTTTAAAATGAATTAGTGCGTAAAAACATATAAAAAAATACGAATTATTACATAAAAATTGGTTTGTATGAGATTGTGTGCTAATTCATTTAAAACGAAATGTCGCATAAACTTCCGAAAAGCGCATACCTCCGATTGTTCTGAAATTTTGCCCTATTTTATTTGGAAAATGGCACATTTTTTTCTTTTTTTGAACGCTTCGCGAGAAGCGAATGGGACACGGTAGCGGTCCTCTATCATGCACAATATCTTTTTCACACATTTTGTGCGGACAACTTTCTCTTTTACCAGAAGCGAATGGGACGCGGTAGTTATTGGAAGAACATGAATTATCTTATAAAAAAAATTATGTGATAATTCATTTTAAAAATTATGTGATATGTCATTATGCGATAATTGACGGAGCCATTATTTGTGCACTAATTCGTTTGAATACGAATTAGCGCATAAATCTGCATTTTCAAAATTTATGCACTAATTCGTAAAAAAACGAATTATCACATAAAATGTGTTTTTTGGTTTTTATGTAGTTCATTAATAATAGCACATAAATTCTAAAAAAAATTTGACGAAAATTTTATGCACTAATTCATTTAAAAACGAATTATCACATAAAATTTATGAGATAATTCATTTATTTTCAAATTCATTTTGGTTTATGTGATAATTCGTTTTTAAATAAATTACTGCATAATCTCATACAAATCGATTTTATGTGATAATTCGTATTTTTTTATATGTTATGACATTATGCGATAATTCGTCTCACCTAACCAAGCCTAGTGATATTTCGCATAGTTCTAAAAAATTCTAAAACGCTTTTAAATATTTATCAAATGTTAATGGTAATTTTGAATTTAAAGCCATTTTGATTTTGAAGTGGTAGGTTAAAATATTTCATAAATAAAAAAAAATAATTTTATGTTATGAATTAAAAGAAAAAAACATGAAACGTATGTAACTAAAAAGTAAAAAATAAAAACTATAAGTTAAAAAAATTTTTTTAAGAAAAGATGCTTTTTATCGAAGAGTCCAAAAACTTTAAAATAAGAATTTGTTTTTGGAAGGTCTTGATTAAATGTTCAAACTATTTTAAAAAGCGTTCGAGACCTTTTCAATGTACCCCATCAATATCTCTTATTGGTCTCGAACGCTTTTTAAAATAGTTTGAACATTTAATATCAAGACCTTCCAAAAACAAATTCTTATTTTGAAGTTGGCATTTTTTTTTTGTGCCCAATTTTTGGGTAGGTGGTACAGGCGGTCCCTAGAATATTGAATCCCAGACGGTTTTTGGGAGAAAGCCCCCATTTCGGAGATATGACCCTTCAAAGTTTTTATACGAAATTCGTTATTTATTTTTTTTTTGGGAGAAAGCCCCCATTTCGGAGATATGACCCTTCAAAGTTTTTATACGAAATTCGTTATTTATTTTCTCATGACGGCTTTTCTAAATGCGTTCACACTTTCACTTTTTGAATTTTTTTTTTCTCTTTGTAATATTTTTTTCCTTTTTTCGGGACTTTTTTTTGTTTTTTTGTTTTTCGTTTTTTGACAAAAAATTGCCGCCAACTTCCTAAAAGTATGCAATTGTTAGTTTATTTTTTTCTCACAGAGCTCATTTATTATTTGATCCCTCCGTATTTGAATAAAATTTCCCGTAACCGAATAAAATTTCCTGTATTGTGACTACAATTTAAGTACTTATTTTACCCTGGGAAATTGTTTACGATATTGTTTTACGGTATTGCTGGGAAAAACAACAAGAAGTTTCTAACTTCTCTACGATACAATATCAATAATAAATAAAAATTTGAAGAGAATGTTTTTAGAGAAATTTTTTTCTTTTTTCTCTCCGCATAATAAGACTGGGATATCAATCTAATTTTTTTATCGTAGAGAAGTTAGCAACTTCTTGTTGTTTTTCCCAGCAATACCGTAAAACAATATCGTAAACAATTTCCCAGGGAAAAATAAGTACTTAAATTGTAGTCACAATACAGGAAATTTTATTCGGAAACGGGAAATTTTATTCAAATACGGAGGGATCAAATAATAAATGAGCTCTGTGAGAAAAAAATAAACTAACAATTGCATACTTTTAGGAAGTTGGCGGCAATTTTTTGTCAAAAAACGAAAAACAAAAAAACAAAAAAAAGTCCCGAAAAAAGGAAAAAGATATTACAAAAAGAGAAAAAAAAAAATTCAAAAAGTGAAAGTGTGAACGCATTTAGAAAAGCCGTCATGAGAAAATAAATAACGAATTTCGTATAAAAACTTTGAAGGGTTATATCTCCGAAATGGGGGCTTTCTCCCAAAAACCGTCTGGGATTCAATATTCTAGGGACCGCCTGTACCACCTACCCAAAAATTGGGCACAAAAAAAAAAATTCCAACTTCAAAATAAGAATTTGTTTTTGGAAGGTCTTGATATTAAATATTCAAACTATTTTAAAAAGCGTTCGAGACCAATAAGATATATTGATTGGGTACATTGAAAAGGTCTCGAACGCTTTTTAAAATAGTTTTAACATTTAATCAAGACCTTCCAAAAACAAATTCTTATTTTAAAGTTTTTGGGCTCTTCGATAAAAAGCATCTTTTCTTAAAAAATTTTTTCTAACTTATAGTTTTTATTTTTTTCTTTTTAGTTACATACGTTTCATGTTTTTTTCTTTTAATTCATAACATAAAATTATTTTTTTTTATTTATGAAATATTTTAACCTACCACTTCAAAATCAAAATGGCTTTAAATTCAAAATTACCATTAACATTTGATAAATATTTAAAAGCGTTTTAGAATTTTTTAGAACTATGCGAAATATCACTAGGCTTGGTTAGGTGAGACGAATTATCGCATAATGTCATAACATATAAAAAATACATTTAAAAACGAATTATCACATAAACCAAAATGTATTTGAAAATAAATGAATTATCTCATAAATTTTATGTGATAATTCGTTTTTAAATGAATTAGTGCATAAAATTTTCGTAAAAATTTTTTTAGAATTTATGTGCTATTATTAATGAACTACATAAAAACCAAAAAACACATTTTATGTGATAATTCGTTTTTTTACGAATTAGTGCATAAATTTTGAAAATGCAGATTTATGCGCTAATTCGTATTCAAACGAATTAGTGCACAAATAATGGCTCCGTCAATTATCGCATAATGACATATCACATAATTTTTAAAATGAATTATCACATAATTTTTTTTATAAGATAATTCATGTTCTTCCAATAACTACCGCGTCCCATTCGCTTCTGGTAAAAGAGAAAGTTGTCCGCACAAAATGTATGAAAAAGATATTGTGCATGATAGAGGACCGCTACCGTGTCCCATTCGCTTCTCGCGAAGCGTTCAAAAAAAGAAAAAAATGTGCCATTTTCCAAATAAAATAGGGCAAAATTTCAGAACAATCGGAGGTATGCGCTTTTCGGAAGTTTATGCGACATTTCGTTTTAAATGAATTAGCACACAATCTCATACAAACCAATTTTTATGTAATAATTCGTATTTTTTTATATGTTTTTACGCACTAATTCATTTTAAAATGAATTAAATTAGATCATAGAATATGAAAATATAAATTTATGTGCTATTTCGTGCATAAATACCGAAAAATCATTTTTATGTGATAATTCACTTTAAAATGAATTAGTGCATAAATTTTTCGTTAAATTTTTTTTTTGAGATAATTCATTTTTCAGTTTATGTATTAATTCATTTTAAAATGAATTATCACATAAAAATAATTTTTTATGAGTTAATTCATTTTTCAATTTATGTGCTATTTCGTTTTTAAATGAATTATCTCATAAAAAAAAATTATGTGATAATTCATTTTAAAAATAATTTGATAATTCATTATGCGATAATTCACGGAGCCCTTGGCTGTACTTTTTTTATTTTTTTCCATACAA
Source organism: Hybos culiciformis (assembly GCA_964007475.1). NCBI lineage: Eukaryota > Metazoa > Arthropoda > Insecta > Diptera > Hybotidae > Hybos > Hybos culiciformis. The sequence continues at coordinate 72,395,035 of OZ023273.1, read as the reverse complement.
TTTTTTTTAATCCCGTTTTAGTATTTGAATAAAATTTCCTGTAACCGAATAAAATTTCCTGTATTGTGACTACAATTTAAGTACTTATTTTTTCCTGGGAAATTGTTTACGATATTGTTTTACGGTATTGCTGGGATATTGTTTTACGGTATTGCTAACTTCTCTACGATAGATATGTTAACAAAATTTGTTATAACAACTCGTTGTGTATACACACAAAGAAGTAGACAAGTAGACTCGACCTTCGGTCTCGTGATATAATTTTGACCAAAAGTACTCTGAATATTTTAAAAAATCGCGTTAGAATCTGGAAAAAGTAAAAACTAAAAATTTACCATTATCGCACCGCAATTATAGTTATAACAAATTTTTTGGTGCTAATCAGGTGCTAGCGCAACTTGCTTGAACAAAATTATTAAAGCTTTTTATTTTTCATATAAAAAATTTCCAGCATTGCGCATGCGTAATCATTTTACACAAGCAAAATAACAAAAAATAAATCCTTTTGTGTGCAACAAAATTTCTGCACCTCTCTATCAACAAACGAACACTACAAACAATTTCTGATCCTACACAAAAAACTCTAGTGGAAAACTGTGAAGGTGTAAGCTTTTTATATTGTTTTGTGCTTTTGATGTTTTGCGCTCAAGGGAATTTTTCTCTCTCTAAACATAAGAACTCTAGTGGAAAACTGTGAAGGTGTGTTTTGTTTTGTTTTGTGCTTTTGAGGTTTTGCCGCTCAAGGGAATTTTTCTTCCCTGAACATAAGAATCGTTAGATTCTGAAAAGTAAACGGTTGTAAGTGACAATAATGTTGTCTTTAAAAAAAAAATGTCTATTGAAATGTTTTTGTTAATTTTAGTTTAATGCTTCTCAGGAAAATTTTGGAATAAAAATATTCTGAACGTAAAATATTCTAGTTGCGTTTGGTTGGTGTAATTAAATCTCAAAAGGAAATTACAGTAACAAAATGCATGTTGAATTTTTTTACACAGAATATTTTTATTTTAAAATTTTTTTGAGTAGAAGCACGAAGATTAATAAAAAAAAAAAAAATGGAACCATAGTCCCTCTACGTCCTCGTCATTGGTTCTGGGTCACTCCAAGGGTGGGACAACTCTGCACACCTTCAAATAAAAGTCACCGCACGACACTGCTATATATACATATATTTGAAATTAAAAAAGTCTGAAAGTGCCAGGCAGCAGCAGAGTACGATAATTATGAATTCCTACCCAAAATTTTTGGTCTGGTAATCTTTATTTCGCCGGAGTTAGTTATTTTGAAAAAATTTTTTTTTGCATATTTTGAGCCGGGAAAACCTATAATGATAAATTACTTGATCGATATCTATACTATCAATGCCAAAATATACCTATACCTATGTTGTTTCTCAAGGCTTTAATAAAATTATTTGTAACGAGTTTAGTGCGTCCAATATTATAAATTTTTTTTTATAGAATATTATATAATAGGTATTTATAACTTTAGTGGTTACATGATCTCTGTGAAAAAAAATAAAACAAAAACATGTAAAATATTGAAGTGAAGTGAAGCTGAAATGAAATGTGGTCACTTTTCTTACTTATTTTTCTCCCGGAAAATTCGTATTTTTTTTAGCGTTTATTATCTTATTAACTACAACAGGATTAACAAATGGTTGTTTAAATACATATATACATATAACTGTCTTGTCATAGTAAGTGGTAAACATGTTTGAAAATTAGTTGGGACTTTAGTGATATTTTATCCGGTGTCTACATTTTTTGTGAATGATCACAAGATTATGTTCATTCTATTGTGAAAATAAGAAAATGCTGTGATTGCAGAACGCTGCCCACAATATTGAAAAATAGTTCATTCAACCCGCTATTAAAAAACTGATTTCTGAATAGCACAGTATTCTTTTTACAATCAAATTTTTAAAATGAAATAGGATCTCGATACTTAAATTTATGTATCTGTCAAAGTTTCCAACATTTTTTATCAGCAATATTCAATTGCATTAATTCATATACGAAATTTTACAGTTTTCAACTAAGTTCTCAAATAAGTTTTTAGCTACATTTTAATTTTATAATATGTATTATAAAATTATAAAACACTATTTATTAATTAAAAGTTTTTTCCATTTATATAATTTAAAATAAAATATCAAAGAGCGCCTAATTTGCAAATTTTTTTGGAACCAAAAAATAACCTTTGCAATCAAATTTGCTACAATTTTACTTAGCTCTGTGTTTTCTTTCAAAAATAGAATATGTATATAGAAAATAAATTAGTGGCTGATAAAAACATTTTGGTTTGTTTAAATATCTCAAAAAAAATAATTATTATGAAATTTTTTTTTAAATATTTCACAAAAAAGTGTCATTGGGAATCGAACCAGACACCATCAGACTCGCAGTCTGATGCTCTACCACTAAGCCCAGTGGTGGTTCTACCATATAGGCGAACTAGGCGACCGCTTAGGGCGCCAAGCTTTTTGGGGCGCCAAAGTCCGTTTTGCTAAATCCATATAATTTTTTTTTAAATATTTAAAATTATTTTCTTTACTTTGAAAATTTATTTTGTTAAAATCAACAGTATTAGAAATAGTGTTTTCAAATACCCGGAAATAAAAGTACCCGGGTACTCGAGTTGTAATATTTCAAAGTTTTCGGGTAACCCGGGTTACCCGGGTATTAAGAAATATTACAAAAAAAACTGGAAAAAAACCCATTAATAATTTAAATTTTTTGTTTATTAAGAAAATAATATTTTATAAAAATTAAAGCATTTAATGTATCTGGGCTCATTCTATTTGTTGATTTACTACAAAATATTCCAGCAATGGAAAGAACACGCTCCGAGTGATTCAGTTGATGTTAATTTCTCAAAGTAACTCCAGACTCGAGACATTTTACAAGCTGCAAAAACAAAAAATTCAATCGAGCGCATAACATCAATTTGCATAATTTTTCTTCACTTACGATTTTTTAATTTCACTTCCTCAGCTCAGCAGTATTTTGATTAATCAAAAGCACAAAGAATATTTTTTTCAGAAAAACACATTTCTATCTTTTTTTTTCTATGTTTTTGAAATAGAAATAATTCAATTAAGCATTAATTTATTACGGCCTACTTATAAAACATGTAACATGTAAGTCAATATTTCAAATTTTCGAATGCGAAATTATTTTTAAAGCTCGCCTATAACTGTGCAATTTGGTTTTTTAAATTTGCTTTTTGAATTGCAAAACTTTAATACCCGGATACTCGATGTTACTACCCGGGTTTTGAAATACCCGAAATAATGGTCAAATTTGCGGGTACCCGACACCCGGGTACCCGGGTTGAAAACACTAATTAGAAAATTGACAATAGTTGCCAATACACAATATCTATAGTAGTCAGCACTCTACTCGTCCAAAAATATATTTTTTTAAATTTAGGTTCACGTTATAAAATATAATGCATGTTTAATATAAAAAAAAATTAACGTAAGATTTGTTTTTGAGATACACGGTTAGGGTGAAGAGGAACGGGCGATATGTAGTAAATCTGCTTAGGACGCGAGGATTGAAAATTTACTGACCAAGCCATATTGTCTATATATGAGTTTAGCTTTCTAAAAAAATACAAAAAATAACTTTGATTTATTTTCCTAAATAATATAAATACGGAATGCGAATAGTGGAATGAAATAAAAAGGAAATCTTTTAAAATAAATGCATAGGACCAAAGTGCTTTTTTATATTATTTTAGAAAGATGAATTCATATGGCCATATGGCTTCGTGGATAGAATATCAGATTAGAAGTCTGAAGGTGATAGGTTCGCTCCCGGTAATGGGAATTTTAAGAAATTTTTTTTGAAGTTTCTTCTTTTTTCAAATATGTAATATAATAAGTTTTTTTTGTATTATGATATGTTTCGAATTTTTTTTTTATGATTTTTCTATATATTCATATATATTTGAAATAAAAAAATAACGCTTATTAATATCATAAATCGAGTAAAAAAAATTTTTCAATTTGTCTCACTTGAATTAAGTGTTTGTGTTGTTTAAAAAAAAAAAAAAAAAAAAAAAAAAAAAAAAAAAAAATAAATGACGGGAATTTTAATATGAAAATTTGCCTTTACGACCAATATGACAAGAAAAGAGAGGAAAATCGATTTTCGCTCCAAAATTGTAGAAAAATTATAGAACAAAAATAAAAAATTTTAAACTTTTTTGTCTACTATTAATTATCGTACTTTGCTGCTGCCTGGTACTTTCAGATTTTTTTTAATTTCAAATATATGTATATATAGGGCCCAATATTACAAGCAAAAAAAATTCCTACCAATAAAAAAAAAATTTTGTTTCTTAAACTTAATTATTATGTTAAAAAGATTTCTTTGGGAATCGAACCTGACAACTTCACTCTTATAGTCTGATGTTCTAGCCACTAAGCCATATTGTCCATATGATTTTGGGTTTCTTAAATATAATAAAAAAATAAGTATTCTTATTCTTATTTTACTGAGAAAATTTGGTAGGATATGTATTTTTTTTGCTTGTAATATTGGGCCCCATATATACATATTATATTTGAAATTAAAAAATCTTGTCATTGGTAATCGAACCAGGCACCTTCAGACTTACAGTCTGATGTTCTAGCCACTAAGCCATATTGTCCATATGATTTTGAGTTTCTTAAATATAATAAAAAAATAAGTATTCTTATTCTAATTTTTCTGAGAAAAATGTTGACGATTCTGAGAAAAATTCTATATGAAAATGGATTTTTACCCTCTACCAAAATTCTTCAAACGCCGCTAAAGAAGTATAAACTTCAAAAAATGTGATGTGTAAACAAACAAAATATTAAAATTTGAATTGGAAAATAATAAAAATAATAATTTTTTGAAATTTTAATACAATTATTTTTTACATCAAAAAATATCAAAAAAGATATAAAATAGATATGGAAATTGAAGAAGAATTCTTTCAACTAATAGCTGTGAACGAACAGGAGAACGTATTGTTGCATAAGAAAAAAGAATTAGAAATTGCATTGATTAAAAATAATTTGGAAATAAATAGACTTTTAATTGAAAAATTACAAAGAAAAGAATTTGGACTCTGCTAAGTTTATTTTTATTAAATTTTAAAAAATGAATGGAAATATAAGAAGAAATGATAATAGAATATTACTAATGTTTTTTTTTAGTATCGCAAAAATAAATTCTGGGAAAATGAATTGGCAGAGAACGACGAATTTTTTTTTAAAGAAAACTTGCGTATGTCCATCAAATCTTTTAATGATTTATGCGCGTTGCTGCCAGGCTTACCAAAAATGGACACACCATTTCGGTAAACAATTCCTTTGAAAAAAAGAATTGCGGTAGCGCTTTATGCTTTAGGATCTTCTTCCGAATACAGAACCATAGCAAATGTCTTCGGAATAGGGCGATCAACTGTTGGTGAAATTCTTTTAGATTTTTGTGCAGAAGTTTGGCGTCAATTGCATCCATTATATTTAAATACATATCCATTAACTGATGCAATTATAACAACAAATATTGCTGGTTTTGAGAAACTTGGTTTTCCTCAATGCATTGGAGCAATCGGTAAAATATTATGACATTAATTTTAAATTTAATTAATTATTAATTTAATTAATTTTTCATTTAATTAATTAATTAATTATTCAAATATATGTTTTAGATGGCTACCACATTGAAATCAAACCTTCAAAAAAAGATGCTACACATTATTACAATTACAAAGGGTGGTACTCTACGATATTGTTTGCTGCAGTTGACCATAGATATAGTTTTACTTATATTAACGTTGGATGTCCTGGTCGGTGTAATGATTCCTCAATTTTAGAAGAATCACTTTTGAGAAAACAGCATAGCAGTAATAATTCATTATTGCATCGACACACCAAACTTATTAAATCTGTAGAAGTACCACCCTTGTTGATTGGTGATTCCGCGTTCAAACTGTCTACATATGTTACTAAACCTTTCCCATTCAAATTAGTAGTAGATGACGGTGAAAAATTGTACAATTACCACTTATCTAAATGCCGACGCGTAGTTGAAAATGCGTTCGGTCATCTGAAAGCTAGATTTAGAAGATTGGGCAAAGGTTTAGACAACAGAATAGACAACACAACATTAATAATTAAATCATGCTGTGTGCTGCATAATTTTTTGAACTCAAAGCGCGATAATGTAAAAACAACATGGCTAAATCAATTAATAGAAAGTGAGCGCAAAACCAATCGGTCACAACCAATTTTTTTCAATCCTGAAAACACGCATAATGGCATTATAATACGTAACGCGCTAAAAAGATATTTTCGTAAGTATTGTTTGTTTTATTAATTCTTTTTTCTAATCCCGATATCTTTATTCCTGTTTTGTCTACCCTACATCCTATTTTTTATAAAAGCAATCAGAAAAAAATTATTTTTAAGATTTTCTAAAAATTTATTCAACATAACTTAAAATAATTCAAAAAATTCAGTTCATAATTAATACTTAATTTTAAAAATTAAATTGCAACAATATTTATTTCAAAATCACATTGGACATTTCAGTTAAATCACAATTCTATTTTTATTTTAGTGTTTTTCGCAGTATTATTCTACATATTTAACAATTGCATCAGCCTTAATTCGTTCTATTTGCACTAGTTCCGAATTAACACTCTGTAAACTTTCTACAATTTTTGAATTTTGCTCCAACAATTCAATGATTCTATCATCTTTATTATTTTTTTTTTTAGTGGATAAAGTAGATGTTGATGGAGTTGATATGTCTGGAGATGTTGATGTAGTTGATATGTCTGGTATTGGAGGTGTTGATGATATATCTGGTGATGATAATGTTCTTGATGTTGTTGGCTCAAATGTTTCTGATGGTATTGCTGGTGATGGTGAAATAGAAAGTAATGGCGAACTGGATATTGATGGTGTGTTACCGTGAAGTTTAAAAATTTAATTTAAAAACAATTTGTAACAGTGTAAAAAGAAACCAACGTAATGCATAATTAAAATCAATAATTTCAAAAAATGATTAGTTAACAATTAATAAAACTTTATAAAAAAAAAAAAAATAACAAAAAATGTTTACCTTTTTTTTTATATGAAATTGTTGTTGGAAATGCAATCAAATTAATCATATAAAAGAGGTGCATTTTCAAAAATAATTTCATACCAATTTTTATTGTCATTACAAAAAAAAAAAGGTAAATAATGATATGCCCTTATAAATTTTTTTTTCTCTTTAGGTGCTGGAGTCCTGATCCGAAGCCAAGTAGATTTTATCCACTCGGCCTAGGATGATAACTCCAGCCATGGTTGATATTAGAATGGAGCGTTGTAACGCCAGTTCTAATTTTCAACCCAAAACCCCCCCCCGATCTTGGTGGAGGATTCTTGGGTCTATCCAAGAATCCAAAACTAAGACAATACCGGTCACCACATGGATACTCCTACGGGAGTACCCATACTACGTTGTGGTATTATGACTGGTTCCCCTGCCACTATCGATGAATTCAGGATCACTGAGCAATCATGATCTTGTGTCCATTGATGGTGACAGAGGAACACAGTCATAAGTGGACGGACTCATTGGTCGTTCCTTATCCCAACCAAAACGCGCGGTACCCGGTTGGGATAGGCTTCGAAGTACAACAGACCAATGAAGCTCCAGCCGATCGGTCAGAAGATGTCACTAGACATCTTCTGCACTTCAATTTCCCTAATTTTCAATTTCCAGTACTAACCAAACTTAGCCTACGTAAAATACAAGCCAATAGGTAGGAAAAAGTTAAAAAAATAAAATTTTTATTTCCCTCTTTAAAGACAACCCCCCCTCAAAAAGGAAAAATAAAAATCAATCTTCAACGTAAAATAAAAAAAAAATAAAAAAAAAAAAATAAAAGACAATACCAAATTTCAGTCATTTTTTTTACCTAAAAGCATAAAAATAACTGACCATCCACAACAAAACAGCCATTGACCTAAGAAAAAAAAAAAGCATTCAAATGAGTACAAAATAATTAGCACAAATATATATTTCATTGCAAATCTTCTAGTAGGAATAAATAAATAAAAATTTTACTCTTTCAAAAAAAAAATATCTGGACAATTAATTGCTAAAAATTTTAAAATTTGTCCAATAAATTTTCTTTACTTCACTTTGAAGTCAAAACCTCAGTAAACTAAGACCAAAATAAAGAAATTTAATAAATCATACCAAAATTTACGTTTGTACAAGATTGGTTAAAAAACTTCGCATTTACATATACATATATATGTGGCGGAAAACAAATTCAAAAATTTCTTTTCAAAAAAAAAAACAAATTGTCTTTTCAAAAATCTAAAAATTTAACAACATAAAATTGTAAATATTCTTATTACCATGACAATTTTTCTATATCACTTTTCTTTTTTTTTATCATACTTCATTTATGCATATGAAAAAAAAAAAAAAACATATTTCATTTATGCATATGAAAAAAAAAAAAAGGGTTAATGAATTTTATGCAACGACCACTCCCACCTAAGAGATACCAACAAAAAAAAAAAAACAAATACCATCTTATGACACAACCTCAAAGAAAAAAAAATTTTTTAATTAAAAAAAAAAAAAAATTAAATTAATTTTTTTTATACAAATGCATAAATACAAAAAAAAAAGAGAAAGAAAAAAAAAAAAAAACAAAACAAAGAAAAAAAAAACATTTGTTTTACCTTTTGTAAAAGTTGTCAAAATATCTTATATAGAAACAACTTTTCAATTGTACTAATTTAATATAGAATTGTCGCGTACAATTTTTTTTTGTAATAAAATCGTTCAAAAAAAAAAAAACTTATTTAAATCTACATATGAATTGCAAGAAATCTCATATATTTTAGCACAAAAGATCTTCCTTTTTAGCTGTTAGAATCTCATCGATTCAATTAACAAATATTATTCTTAATATGAGAGAGTATATAACTGGCTCTAGGGTAGGTAAGGCAGATCTTTTAAATTTTGAGTTTTTTTTTTGGCCCAAACTAGCCTAAAAAAAAAAAAAAAAACTTGAACACATTTACTTAGATTCTGAAGTAAAGGAAAAAGATAATAAATAATCTCAAACGCAGAAATAAAGCTAAAATACCACTCTCCAGGGCTGGTGACGTGAAACTTTGAATTTCTTTAATTTCCTAAACAATTTTTAATTAATTTCGATTATTTCTCAGAATTTTTTATTTTTTTTTTTTGATAAATTACAGTTTCTACACAAAAAATCAAATTCAAATATAGTTTTGTGATTTTCTGGTAAAGGTGTTTTTCGTACAATTTTTGTCGCATTTTTTACGGCCGTTTATTTTCTGTAAAATAAAACAAAAAAAAAAAACTGCAAAAATAGAAAACAGAATTTTTCTAACTTAAAAGTGAATGAATATTTTGAACCTTTTTAATTTGCTTTACAAAGTAGCATGTTTGAATCTTTTCACCTTTTAAACATTTTTTTTAAAGTTAAGTTAAATATTTATTTAACTCTTGCAAATAGAATTTTGACTTGTATTCATATTAGCACTCACCTGTCAAAAAAAAAAAAATATAACTACGCCGTGATTTCATAAAATTTTCACCACGGCTCGCCAAAACAAAAAAAAAAAAAAAAGATCACAAAAAAGGTGATGTTACGTTAGTTAACCTGAAAAATAATCCCTAACTAATAAAACAAAATTTTCTTTTAAAACAATTTATTACAAAATATAAACAAAAAAATAATTTTTAATTTTAAAAAAATAAACTTAAAAATAATAAAAAAATAATAATACAGAAACTAATGTAAACTAATGCTAAATTATGAATAATCTGAAAAAGAAATTTTTATTAATAAAAATAAATAAAAAAATAAATAAATAAACAAACAACTTACCCCACTCCTCATCGCCACTTAATCCGGAGTCCCGGCCATTGCATGAGCAATAGCCCAACTGCCCACATGACAAACAATAGTCACACCGGTGCACTAGATGCCCAAACCGCCGGCATCGACAACACTCTGGACCAGCATGAACAACTGCTTCATGTGCCATATTGCACACAAAACAGTAGGTACACTGGTCCAGAGCGTGCTCCCAGGACCCACACCTGCAACATACCCCTTCACCATTCTAAAAATATAAAACAGATATAAAAAAAAAAAAAAGAAAATTTATAAAAAGAAAAAAGAAAAAATTTAAAGTTTACTTACATAATAATACGCACACTCCCCTGAGTGTGGTACTCGATAGCAGCCGTAGCAACGACCCATCTTTGCTAAGTCGTCCACTACAGCTGCACGGCAGCTCCTCCATCTGTGGCCTTCTCTACCACACCTCCAACAATATTGAGCCATTCTAAAAAAAAAAAAAAAAAAAAATTATTCTACTTTATCGAATTGGTCACCCTAATCATGAAACATGAGTTAGGCCGGATGTTCCATAAAAATTTTTTTCAAAAGAAACAAACTTTTGAAACAAACTTTAAACCAATAAAACAAAAGAAAACTTTTTTTAAATTAATTAATAAAAAAAAAAAAACTTACCTCTATTATAATTTTTTTTTAAATCTTTTAAATTTAAAAAACAAAACAAAAAAAAAAAACACACCTTATCACAAACTACTATTCAAAAAAAAAAAGTACCCGTAATCAAAAAAAACAAAAACAACAAAACTGACCACGAAATTAAACTTCAAATATTCTGACAGAAAAAAAAATCCAAAATGGGATCCGCTCTACTTCCACCCACAATCTTTTACAATTTAACATACTTTTAGGAGTAAATGATCATGCATAGATTTTCTTGGCGGGATTCTTTTTTAAAATTTTTATTTTAATATATTAAAAATAAAAAAAGGAAATAAAAAGAATAAATAAAGATATTTATAAACAAACATAAAACTATGGCTTGTATTTAAGTAGATGTAGGCTAGGTTTAATATATAAGTAGACATCTTATTTTAATATTTTAATAAATTAATTAATATAACTTTTCTATTTTCATTTCATACCAATTTTTATTGTCATTACAAAAAAAAAAAGGATACAACTTTTATTTGATGGTACTACCCATAAACTAAGACCAACTCCACCCAAATTCCATATTTCAAGGTGAAGACACCAATGACAAATATTGTCAACAACAAATAAGACCTCATAACGTAGGCATCTTTAACAAAAATATATTTTATTAGTACCAATTGTTTATATATATATATCATTTTAATGATATGATATCAATAATTTAACAATATAAATCATAATATTCGAATAATAATAAATAATATTATTATTAAAACTATAAAGTACTTTTTTATACAATAAAGGTCATTAATATGAACCAAAATTTATAATAATACAAAATAAAACACTTTTTGTAAAATTCGAAATTAAAAACTATCTAATACAAAAATTGTAATTGATTGTAAAGAAAATTAAAAAAAAAAAAAAAAAAAAATAAAAACAAAAAGATAACATTATGAACATGGAATCAAAATTGAGTTCCCACGAATTATAGTATTTTAAAATTTTAGTAGGTTTAGTTTAAGAAAATTAAATCATTAATAAATTTTTGTATGTAATTTAATCAAAATGTTTTATTGCTAAAAATTCCCTACAGGTCCTTGATTAGGTGGAAGAAATGCAGATGTAAGGTCCAGCTATAGATGGCCGTGGCCATGAGCTGAAGAATGACTCCCTAGTCATTTAGGTTAAGCTCTTTCTATTAGGTTTGGTTGGGGTTTCTTAGAATATCCTTTTTATTAAAATCTTCTTTTTTTTTTTCTTAAAAGACATCCTATAAATGTTGTTATGAACCCTCTGGTGTTCACTGTCGCGTACCCACCCAACGACGAGCTTAGACCCGGCCTGAGAACAGGATGTCCTAGACAGTGGACTCGGCACCAGCTTAAAATTTTGAAAGTAGAGCACCTTCTTTTGCCTCTACTTTCACCACTTTCCCTTTTTTATTTTTATCAAAATTTTATGATAAATTTCTCAGAGTTCATCTTGAACTCAGAATTTTTGTGCTTATACACACACCCCCCGTTTTTCATCAATAATTTAATTCATAACAAATGGCGCCCAACGTGGTAAGACTATGAGTCCTACCCTTCTCAAAGAGGTGGAAAACTTACGAGTCTCTGCCCTTTGAAAAGAAAAAGGCAAATCGCCTAACAAAAAAAAAATGTACATAAATATATATGTTTTTTTTTAAAGAAAAAACAGTAAAGTAAAAATTTTTTTTTATATATTCTAGAAACCCCAAAAGAATTAGCTCTATAAAAAAAAAAAAAAAAAAAAAAAATTTTTTTCAATATAATATTGGAAGAGGCTTTTCACCTTACAGTGTGAGTGCAGTTTAAAAAGTAGGCACAGTCTACACTGTACATGCTGGGGTGAAATGTTTCTGAAAATATTTATTATCTGTTTACTAACCTATCAAACCTTTTTATTACTTCTAACACAGTTCTCCTTTGACTTTTCTTACAGTGTGAGTGCAGTTTAAAATGTAGGCACTGTCTACCCTGTACATGCTGGGAATAAGTCTTAGGATAACTGTAACTATCTTTTTCTTCAAACAAAAAAAAAAAAAAAACAAAAAGAAAATCAACATCGTTCAGTGTGAGTGCAGTCTAAAATGTAGACACAGTCTACACTGTACATACTGCGATTTTGATTTTCAGTACCTGCAAAACAGGTACAGTTTCATTTCGACTTTTCACCTTACAGTGTGAGTGCAGTTTAAAAAGTAGGCACTGTCTACACTGTACATGCTGGGGTGAGAAGTCTAAATGAAACAAAGTTTCCATTTCCTACTATCCAACTTTTCCTAAACTAATAGAGCTTAACTAGAAAATTTTCCTTCTCAACAAAAAATTTTTTTTTCTCCTCTATCAAACAATTATACTTACATCAAGCATTTCTGATACCTAAAGGACCTTAACTTAAAATAAAAAAAAAAAAAAAAAAAAAAACAAATATAAATCTATATTAAAAATTTTTTTTTAAAAAAAAAAAAAAAAAAGAAATTAAATAAGAAATTTTAAGTAAAGAAAAGAAAAAACAAAAATAGCAGAAAAATTAAAAAAATTAAATAAATAGTTTTCTTGTTGGTTTTTTTTGAAAAAAAAAAAAAAAAAAAACAAAAAAGGAAAGTAATAGAGACTTCAAACATATATATATTAAGAAAATTCGTAAAACGGTTTAAAGTAACTTGAAAAAAAAAAAAAACAAGAAAAGAAACTAAAAAAAAAATAAATATATATATATATAAACAAATTTTTTTTTAGGATATATAAAAATCTTACAAAAATGGAAGAAATTAATTTATATATAGTTCCAGAACATTTAGACTTAGAGGAACTAAATTATGAATATGAAAGAAATCAGATTCCCTATTCTGACTTAAAATCGTTAGATAAATTAAAAGAATGTTTAGCTCGCGAATCCGAGAATCCAGACACAAGAGTACAAACGGGTGCAAAGCATAACTACCCCTCTTCCTCAGAAGAAGTAAATAAGGCAATAATTGACGCTAAAAAAGTGATCAAGCAAGTCAAAACTTCGCTACTAGGGACTCCTATATTAGAAAATCTAGCACCATTAGTAAGCAGGTTAACGCATCATAAATATAAACTGAAAGAATTAATAACTGAAGGTAATAAAGAAGAACCAACAATATCCGACTTACTAAATGAAATAGGAAATTACACAGAAATAATAGTAGTCGAAATAAATAAAATACTTTATAAGCACCAAGAAAAAAACGGAGAAAAACCAGCAAAAAAACAACTTATTCAGGACGATGAAATCGACCTGATAAGTCCATTTGCTGATCTATCAATAACAGAAAATGAGGAAGAAACAAAAAAATCAAAAACAGGATCAGTAAGAAAAATAATAAGCGTTCCAGGATCCTTGTTAGACACAGAATCTGCAACCAATGAGGAAAGAATATATTCCAATAAAACAGGAGACAAGAAACAACAGAAAAACAGAAATCAAGAAATAGATATAACTGGTTGGAGAAAACCATCAAGCTCAGTAAATAAAAATTTTCAAGCACCAGGTCAAAAGGACTTTCCAGGATTTTCAAGTATAATTATGCATGGGAATAAGGAATACAAAAAAAAAGTACCAGACCACAACAAAAAAGGCGCACCACCTTTATTAATAAGAAATAAAAATTTTGAGTTCCCTAAACCAGGGGAAACACAAAAAAATCTGTCCGAAAAACAGGCAGAAAAAAGTGAAGAAGGAACCATGGCACGTATTATGGCCATGATAGAAAATCTTGAAAGAAGAATTCATCCGGTTGTGACAGATTATTTGTCAAAACAACCAACTCCCCAAAATAGGCAAAAAAGATCAATAAGCCCTGATATTTTGAGCTCAGGTTCGTCTACATCTAGCCTCCCGGATAAAAGAGAAAGAAGACAATCGAGACCCCCAGCGTCCCAAAACGGAAATTCAAGGTCAGCCGGGTCACAACAATTAAGGTCTAGTACCCGAGCAAGAGACTCCAGGTCCCCTCCCCCAAGACAGGCCCAAAGACAAGCCGATCAAAACGAAAACAGAGAAAGACGCGCGGTTTATCAACCAGAACCCAGATATACTAGGGAACTGGATTTAAAGAAGCGTTTCGGTCTATTCTTTAATGGTGACGAAGTGGAAAACTTCGTAAAAGACGTAGATAATCAAAGAATAGACCATAACATTTCCGACAGAGTACTAATAAATAATTTTCATCAACTTTTAGACCCAGCAGTTAAAAAGTGGTATTTCGTATACTTTAGAACTCACGACAAGCAAGAGACAACCTGGAGGACCTTCAGTTCAGCCCTCATAAATGAGTACGCTGAAGCCCTTGATGAAGACTTAAAAATAACAGAGCTAGTAAATAGAAAACAAAAATTAGGTGAAACTTGGCGAGAATTTATTCAAGCCATGATAGCCCTTAACCAAAAACTAGAGGAACCCTTAAACGAACGACGTTTAACGAACCGAATTAAACTTAATGTAAGAAGGGAGTATAAAGAACCACTCCAAGCGGTTGAAATTCGCGACCTTACCACGCTTCGAACTAAATTTAGAATGATCGACGCTAGCAAAGAAATGAAACAAACATATAGAGAAGAAAATACTTATCAGAGACCAGGAGGCGAGCGTAATAGGTATAGGGTACAAGAGATTCAATATGAGGACGATTACCCATATGATGACTATTACGAAAATGAATTTTATGAAGTAGAGGCAGTTCAAAATACAACCAAGCAGCCTCAATTTAATGCAGGAAATTTAAAAAAAAAATATGAAGAACCACTAAAAATTAAACAACAAATATCCAGACCAAATACCCCAGAAACCAACCTGCGTTGTTGGAATTGCGAAAAACCAGGCCATGCATTCATGGACTGTACTGAGAACTATAGGAGAATTTTCTGCTACAAATGTGGAATGCCTAACGAAGTTTCTCCAACTTGCAAAAATTGCCACAAGACAGTTCGGTTCCAGGGAAACTAAATTCCCAATCTGTGGAAAGGCCGTCTGCAGATTTAAAAATAGGCCAAAATTTTGATAAGATTAATGACAAAATTAATGATAAAAATAAGGATAACTTAGAAATATTGCATAATCAAAATGAAGAAAATAATGAATCAAAAAAAGAAGAAATGAAAATTACCAAAATCCTAAAAAGAACAGAAAAGGACGAAATTTCATCAAAAGAAAAAAAACAATGGCCTCCATATCATATCAGAAAACAAAGATATGAGAGAAAAAGAGCCGAAATAGTTACCTTTAAGAATGTTAGCGAAATAAGATTAAATATTAACAAAATAAATAAATCAAAGAAAAGAAAAGAAAAATCAAGACGTGAAAATCAATATTATAGACTGATTAAAGAAGATAAAAAGAAAATTCTTTCATCAATCATAAAAATACCACAAGATAATAGACCATATGTAAAAATCCAGATAGGAAAACAAGCATTAATGGGACTATTAGATTCTGGAGCATCAATTTCCTGTTTAGGAAAAGACAGAAAATGGATTGCAGAAGAAACAAATTTTAAATTGCATAAAATTAGGGAGTCTGTAATAACCGCAGCAGGAAATAAAACAGAAATAATAGGATATATTCTTGTACCTATTATTTTTAATAAAATATCAAAAATTTTGAAAATTCACGTTGTCCCTAAATTGTCACAAGAACTATATCTTGGTGTAAATTTCTGGACAGAATTTAACCTAGCTCCTCAAATTTTTAATCTAGTAAACGAAATTTCAGAAACTGACCAAAATATTCATCAGTTAAATCTAAAAGAACAGATAGAGTTAGAAGCTATAAAAAAAATGTTTCCTTCATATGCAGTAGAAGGACTAGGGTGTACTTCATTAGAAGAACATGTAATAGACACAGGGGAAAATGATCCAATAAAACAAAAACATTACCCTATTTCACCTGCCATTCAAACCTTAATGTACGCAGAAGTAGACAGAATGTTAGAAATGGGCGTGATCGAAGAGAGCAATAGCGCGTGGACATCTCCGGTAGTTTTAGTTAGAAAACCAGGGAAAAACAGACTTTGTTTAGACTCAAGAAAAGTAAATGAGTTAACAAAAAAAGACGCATATCCTTTACCAAACATCCAAGGACTACTAGCTAGAATAGATAAAACAAAATATATTAGCAGTATAGATCTTAAAGATGCATTTTGGCAAATTCCTCTAGAAAAAGTTTCAAGAGAAAAAACTACCTTTGCAATTCCTGGTAGACCCCTTTATCAGTACACCAGAATGCCTTTCGGACTTTGCAACGCAGCTCAAAGAATGTGTCGGCTAATGGACAAAGTTATACCACAACATTTAAAAGAAGAAGTCAAAGTTTATCTAGACGATTTAATGATCGCAACAGAAACTAAAGAACGACACTTTGAACTTCTAAAACAAGTAGCCACTGCCCTTAAAAAAGCAAACCTAACAATAAACGTAGAAAAATCTAAATTTTTTATGAAAGAAATAAAATATTTAGGTTACGTAATAGGCGCAAACGGTACTAAACCTGATCCAGGCAAAATAATAGCAATAACTGAATATCCAGAGCCTAAATCTTTGAAACAAACTAGACGATTTTTAGGAATGACCGGGTGGTTTCAGCGACTAATTAAAAACTACTCTACAATAGTAGCACCCATTACTGATTGCCTGAAAATTAAAAATAACAATAATAAATTCATTTTTACAAATGAGGCACGAGAAGCTTTCAAAAAAATTAAAGAAATTTTAATAACAGAACCGGTTATAGCCCCTCCCGATTATAATAAACCCTTTTATATACAAACTGATGCCAGTCAATCTGGTATTGGTGCAGTAATTTTTCAACTAGATTCAGAAAACCAAGAACACCCTGTGGCATACATGTCAAAAAAATTTAATGAAACTCAAGCTCGCTGGGCAGCTACAGAACAGGAATGTTTTGCAGTTGTCGAAGCGATAAAAAAATTTAGAATGTATGTCGAAGGAGTTAAATTTACTGTGTTAACAGACTGTGCAGCACTAAAGTGGTTAATGACGTGCAAAGACCATCACGGTAAACTTTTTAGATGGTCTTTAAAACTTCAAGCATTTGAATTTGATATACAACATAGATCAGGAAAAAAAAATGTTGTAGCAGATACATTATCACGTTCTTTTGGAATAGAAGAAATAACTTTACGTTACCCAGACCTTGATTTAGAGTCAGAAGCATTCGAATCGAATAATTACAAAGAAATTCGAGATGCAATAAAAGATAACCAAGATAGGTTACCTGACTTAAAAATAATAGAAAATAAAGTATTTAAAAGAATTGAATTCAGAAAAGACCAGGAAATGTCAGAATTCAATCTATGGAGACTTTGGATCCCAGAAGAATTGGTAACGGACGTCATTAAGAACAATCATGACCCACCACATTCTGCACACGGAGGTTTAGGAAAAACATTGTATAAAATAAGGACGAAATACTACTGGCCCCGTATGTTTTCACAAGTAAAAAAATATATACAAGATTGTACAATATGTAAAGAAACAAAACCCACTAATCAAATTTTAAGACCCCCAATGGGAAATAAACCAATACCTTCAAGACCATTTCAAAATTTATACATAGACTTTTTAGGCCCATATCCTAGATCTAGATCTGGAAATACCTGTATATTTATTATCCTAGATTCCTTTTCAAAATATGTAATAATAAGACCTCTAAAAAAAGCAACAACTGCTAATGCAATTAAGGTTTTAGATGAAACATTTAGTTTGTTTGGTTGTCCGGAAAGCATACTAAGTGACAACGGAACACCCCTAGTATCGAAAGATTTCGAATCCTATCTAAATAATTACGGTATAGAACATAAATTAACTGCTTTTTATGCACCTCAAGCAAACGCAAGTGAAAGGGTTAATGGGTCCATTCTAAATGCCATAAGAGCCTATATAGACGACCAACAGTATAACTGGGACGGTGACTTAGATAGTATAAGCACAGCTCTTCGTGCCACTGTTCATGAAGCGACAGGAATGTCGCCCTATTATATCCTTTTTGGGCAACAAATGATAACTCATGGAAGCTCTTTTAAGTTGCTTAGGAAAATGCAAATGATCGAAGGAGAGGATGTAGAAATCTTACCCCCTCCTGGATCATTTCAAATTATAAAAGATATCGTAAAACGCAACTTAGAAAAATCTAAAGAAAAAGGCAGAAGATTATATAATAGAAAATGTAAAAATGTTAAATTTAAGATAGGACAGACAATATATAGACGAAATTTTGCACAAAGTGACTTTAGTAAGCACTTTAATGCAAAGCTAGGGAAGAAATTCATACCATGTATGGTACTGAAAATAATTGGAAGTAGTATATATGAAGTTAAGGACTTAGTAGGAAAAAACACGATAGGCAGATATCATGCAAAGGATTTAAAAAGTTAAGAAGAGAAAATCTGATGAACTAAATTAACTTAAATTACTAAATAAAAGATTTTTGTTTTGTCCTGGAAAAAAAAAAAAAATGAATAATAACACATTTTTTTTATTTAAAATTTTTTTTAGAAAACCAGAAAGAAAAAAAAAACCTTCACAAATAAAACAATATTGCCAAGTCTTGAATATATATATGTGAAAGTAAAAGAAAGCAATTCTGCAATATCGAATTATATAAAAAAAACAAAACTTTTTGTTTTAGTACGTTAAAAACTACTTAAGGAAATTGTTAAAACCAAAATATTGTAAATTAAAAAAATATTTAAAAAAATATACAAAAAAAAAAAAAATATATTTAAAAAAAGAAAAAAATAAAGAAAAAATTAAATAAAATAATAAAAAAAAAGAATAATAAATAAAAAAAATATATATATTCTTAAAAGAAAAAAAAAACAAAAAAATAAAAAAAAAAAAAAAAAAAAAGAGAGATACACGGTAAAAATATTTTTTTTAATACTAAGTTTTTTTTTAGAAAGTAAGAAATAAATATTAAATAAGAAAATATATAAAAATAAAATAAGAAAAAATACAAAAAAATTTATATATATATAAACAAAACAAAAAAAAATAATATTAATAATAATATAAAAGTGAAATTCATATTATGTGTAAGGACCTTCTAAGCTGCATCGGGATATCTATGTCCTGGTTGACGCAGCCAATAACAGTTTTTTTATATTTAACAGGAACTATCCTGGCAATATTTCTCACTTTATTCTTACTAATGATAATCTGTCAAGTACGTAGTTACTGCCTACTTAAACAAGTATTAGTAATAATGACCTTAATACAAAAAATTCACCCTAGTGTAGTGGTAATACAAGACTTATACAGACCAGTTTATGACAGAACTGAACTTAATATTTACCCGTTATACGAAGAAAAAATAGAAATATATACTACAAAACTCCTAAATTATAGTACAGTATACCCAATTTTTGGAAAATCATTGAAAAATATTGAACTAATTCATGATTGTGAAGACGGCATTCTAGTCCCTCCAATCTTAACCCCAAATGTTTCTGGTATAGCGATAAACAATAATAAAATAAGCCCTCTAAGCTTAGTAGCACCAGTTTCTGAAACAAACTTCCTGTTTAAAGGAATTGAGAGAACACTCACCCCTAACGAAAAAATTAATATAAAAATGTTAGGCTCAATATACCCTGAATTAAGAGGGTGGGCTCTTCAACCAAGACATATAGAAAACTTGCAACTAGAATGGTTTTGTGAAGAACCTAGAATAGAGATACAAACCGGAAAAATTAAAATAATAGAAAATTTTGAAAACTTACCTTTAATAGGCCTTATAAATTCAATAGAATTTAAAGAAAAATTCAAAGATTGCGAAACTACTCTATGCGAAGTCGGGTTATCGGGCCTTCTAGAATTGTATAAAAAACTTAAAAAACTTCCTCAAAGAGAAAAAAGGGAAACAGGGGAAACAGAAGGATGTACATCCTTTTCATTATTAGGTAAATGGGGATTTAATTACAATAGCTGTAATATAGACCTAAATTTATTTAAAAATGAATTAGAAAATTCAAAACAAGAAATTCAGTATATTAGCTCGTTAGTAGAAGACCAGATTAAACAAGAAAACGAGATTTTTCAGAAAACAGAAAAAATTTTAAGTGAACTCAATTTCCAACAAGAAAAATTAGAAAAATACCTAAATGAAAAAATTTTAACAACACAACACACTATACAAACAATAAACTTAATAACAAACATAAAAACCTGGAAATTAGAACAAAAAAATCATGTTAGAAACACAATATCTCACACCCAAGCAAGATCTCTAGAACTATTTAATTCATTAAGACAATCCCTATACCTTCATCAATGGGTAGGGAAATGTATCGCCACACAAGAATGCGATGAAATTTATAAATTTCTCAATAAAAAAATAGTGTACTGGACAGACTTAATAGCCCATAATTTTAACCCTCACCCAACTTTAATATATCATGAGTTAACTCCTTTTTTTATCTTTACAACTCCCACTGAGGTACACTGGAGGAAACTTCCCACCCTAATCTTACCATCCTTACAAATAAATTCAGGATGCCAGTCACTAGAACATTCACTCTTTTTGTGTAATCAGTGCTACAAACAAGATTTTAAATTCTTAACAATTAACTTCAATAACACAAACAAACATTTTAAGACACAGAGTAATAAAATAGCATATGTAAATAAAATAGGAACAATACAGAAATGTATTTCAACCCAGGGAAATACCAATGTAACATTAGAAACCTTAAACCAATGCTTAATTCTAACCACAGAAGGAATAAAAAAAATTC
This sequence comes from Hybos culiciformis, assembly GCA_964007475.1. Taxonomy (NCBI): domain Eukaryota; kingdom Metazoa; phylum Arthropoda; class Insecta; order Diptera; family Hybotidae; genus Hybos; species Hybos culiciformis. Next base: position 72,373,680 of record OZ023273.1, on the reverse strand, counting down.
CAATTCACCTCTGCAGAAAAGAAAAAGTAATTAAGATAGAGCAAATTTTGACCCAATATCATGTCCAGGATATACCTAATGTATACAGTTTTCAAAATTACTCACTGGACATGCTACTATATAATAGCAGTAAAGTTAATTTCAGTTTACTTCAAGATAATTTCACATACCAAAACCTAGTCCAATCCCTCACTAAAAAGACCTCCGAATTTGCAGATTTATCATTACATTTTAAACCCCACCTAATAGCCGTTCACAATACCAATATAGGATTTAATATAGCAAACTTGCTATTAATAATTACCTATCTATTTTATAAATTAATTATCCTGAACTGGGATACAATTAAAAATAAATTATCATCTATTTCTAATAACAATAATAAAAACCAACAAATTTCTGACTCTACTCACGAAAAACACAATATTGTACTAGAATTCATAGGAAAAAAAAATGAAACTAATACAATAAAAAAATATAAAATACCAACAAGAAATGGCAGTAACTACCACTTAGAAAATGAAATCTTAATTATACAAAATGAAATAGATAAGTCCTTAAGTAGATATACACAAGTAAAAAAATTAACAATACAAAAAAATTTACAAAAAAATTACTAACAAAAAAAAAAAAAAAAAAAAAAAATTATTAATCTCTTCTATGTCTATACTATTTCTCTGCAAATCTTACTATATTTTTTTTTCCTTCAAAACTATCCTTTCACTAAAAAATTTTTTTTCTTGGGGAAATAAAAGGGTAAAGGGATTCCTTAAATAAATATTCCAATATTTTCAGATGGAAAATAAACCAGTAACAATTCAAGACTGCCAAGAAATGTTAGAAGCATACCAGTACCATGATCCAGATTACAGCGAACCTGATCTCAAGTGGTACACAGAGGACCAAGGCCCTAAGCCTATAAATATAGAAAAATTCTATAAAAGAAAAAGAGAAAGGGAGCCGCAAATTCCTATCATGGAAGAGCCCCCAAAACTTCAGGAATTAATTCCAAGAAAAATTCCGAGAGTACCGGAAGAAGTTGGGTTTAACCCTCCTCCGACTCTTCAAGCACTTTTTGAAGGAATAAAGATTATTTCAACTACAGAAAAACCAACAAAAAGATACTTAGTGCAAGGACCCATATCAAAAATTCAAGTGAATATAAGAAAAAATAAAGCAACCCTCAAATGTAGAAAAACGGGGGTTGTGAAAATTATAAACTTGGATACAAATGTAGTAAAAATATTCCCTGGTACCACTGAGAAAATGAAAACCAAGTAATATATAAAAAAAAAAAAAAAAAAAACTGGTAAGAGCATGAGACTTCTATTCTCAAGGCGGCTTCAAGCCCCAACTATCTTTTCTATCAACTATCCTAAATTACTAACTTAATTTCACTGGTTTTTTTTAGATTCAATTCACCACCTTCTATGCGTGTAATTGAACCTAATTTGTTACCGTGAAGTTTAAAAATTTAATTTAAAAACAATTTGTAACAGTGTAAAAAGAAACCAACGTAATGCATAATTAAAATCAATAATTTCAAAAAATGATTAGTTAACAATTAATAAAACTTTATAAAAAAAAAAAAAATAACAAAAAATGTTTACCTTTTTTTTTATATGAAATTGTTGTTGGAAATGCAATCAAATTAATCATATAAAAGAGGTGCATTTTCAAAAATAATTTCATACCAATTTTTATTGTCATTACAAAAAAAAAAAGGTAAATAATGATATGCCCTTATAAATTTTTTTTTCTCTTTAGGTGCTGGAGTCCTGATCCGAAGCCAAGTAGATTTTATCCACTCGGCCTAGGATGATAACTCCAGCCATGGTTGATATTAGAATGGAGCGTTGTAACGCCAGTTCTAATTTTCAACCCAAAACCCCCCCCCGATCTTGGTGGAGGATTCTTGGGTCTATCCAAGAATCCAAAACTAAGACAATACCGGTCACCACATGGATACTCCTACGGGAGTACCCATACTACGTTGTGGTATTATGACTGGTTCCCCTGCCACTATCGATGAATTCAGGATCACTGAGCAATCATGATCTTGTGTCCATTGATGGTGACAGAGGAACACAGTCATAAGTGGACGGACTCATTGGTCGTTCCTTATCCCAACCAAAACGCGCGGTACCCGGTTGGGATAGGCTTCGAAGTACAACAGACCAATGAAGCTCCAGCCGATCGGTCAGAAGATGTCACTAGACATCTTCTGCACTTCAATTTCCCTAATTTTCAATTTCCAGTACTAACCAAACTTAGCCTACGTAAAATACAAGCCAATAGGTAGGAAAAAGTTAAAAAAATAAAATTTTTATTTCCCTCTTTAAAGACAACCCCCCCTCAAAAAGGAAAAATAAAAATCAATCTTCAACGTAAAATAAAAAAAAAATAAAAAAAAAAAAATAAAAGACAATACCAAATTTCAGTCATTTTTTTTACCTAAAAGCATAAAAATAACTGACCATCCACAACAAAACAGCCATTGACCTAAGAAAAAAAAAAAGCATTCAAATGAGTACAAAATAATTAGCACAAATATATATTTCATTGCAAATCTTCTAGTAGGAATAAATAAATAAAAATTTTACTCTTTCAAAAAAAAAATATCTGGACAATTAATTGCTAAAAATTTTAAAATTTGTCCAATAAATTTTCTTTACTTCACTTTGAAGTCAAAACCTCAGTAAACTAAGACCAAAATAAAGAAATTTAATAAATCATACCAAAATTTACGTTTGTACAAGATTGGTTAAAAAACTTCGCATTTACATATACATATATATGTGGCGGAAAACAAATTCAAAAATTTCTTTTCAAAAAAAAAAACAAATTGTCTTTTCAAAAATCTAAAAATTTAACAACATAAAATTGTAAATATTCTTATTACCATGACAATTTTTCTATATCACTTTTCTTTTTTTTTATCATACTTCATTTATGCATATGAAAAAAAAAAAAAAACATATTTCATTTATGCATATGAAAAAAAAAAAAAGGGTTAATGAATTTTATGCAACGACCACTCCCACCTAAGAGATACCAACAAAAAAAAAAAAACAAATACCATCTTATGACACAACCTCAAAGAAAAAAAAATTTTTTAATTAAAAAAAAAAAAAAATTAAATTAATTTTTTTTATACAAATGCATAAATACAAAAAAAAAAGAGAAAGAAAAAAAAAAAAAAACAAAACAAAGAAAAAAAAAACATTTGTTTTACCTTTTGTAAAAGTTGTCAAAATATCTTATATAGAAACAACTTTTCAATTGTACTAATTTAATATAGAATTGTCGCGTACAATTTTTTTTTGTAATAAAATCGTTCAAAAAAAAAAAAACTTATTTAAATCTACATATGAATTGCAAGAAATCTCATATATTTTAGCACAAAAGATCTTCCTTTTTAGCTGTTAGAATCTCATCGATTCAATTAACAAATATTATTCTTAATATGAGAGAGTATATAACTGGCTCTAGGGTAGGTAAGGCAGATCTTTTAAATTTTGAGTTTTTTTTTTGGCCCAAACTAGCCTAAAAAAAAAAAAAAAAACTTGAACACATTTACTTAGATTCTGAAGTAAAGGAAAAAGATAATAAATAATCTCAAACGCAGAAATAAAGCTAAAATACCACTCTCCAGGGCTGGTGACGTGAAACTTTGAATTTCTTTAATTTCCTAAACAATTTTTAATTAATTTCGATTATTTCTCAGAATTTTTTATTTTTTTTTTTTGATAAATTACAGTTTCTACACAAAAAATCAAATTCAAATATAGTTTTGTGATTTTCTGGTAAAGGTGTTTTTCGTACAATTTTTGTCGCATTTTTTACGGCCGTTTATTTTCTGTAAAATAAAACAAAAAAAAAAAACTGCAAAAATAGAAAACAGAATTTTTCTAACTTAAAAGTGAATGAATATTTTGAACCTTTTTAATTTGCTTTACAAAGTAGCATGTTTGAATCTTTTCACCTTTTAAACATTTTTTTTAAAGTTAAGTTAAATATTTATTTAACTCTTGCAAATAGAATTTTGACTTGTATTCATATTAGCACTCACCTGTCAAAAAAAAAAAAATATAACTACGCCGTGATTTCATAAAATTTTCACCACGGCTCGCCAAAACAAAAAAAAAAAAAAAAGATCACAAAAAAGGTGATGTTACGTTAGTTAACCTGAAAAATAATCCCTAACTAATAAAACAAAATTTTCTTTTAAAACAATTTATTACAAAATATAAACAAAAAAATAATTTTTAATTTTAAAAAAATAAACTTAAAAATAATAAAAAAATAATAATACAGAAACTAATGTAAACTAATGCTAAATTATGAATAATCTGAAAAAGAAATTTTTATTAATAAAAATAAATAAAAAAATAAATAAATAAACAAACAACTTACCCCACTCCTCATCGCCACTTAATCCGGAGTCCCGGCCATTGCATGAGCAATAGCCCAACTGCCCACATGACAAACAATAGTCACACCGGTGCACTAGATGCCCAAACCGCCGGCATCGACAACACTCTGGACCAGCATGAACAACTGCTTCATGTGCCATATTGCACACAAAACAGTAGGTACACTGGTCCAGAGCGTGCTCCCAGGACCCACACCTGCAACATACCCCTTCACCATTCTAAAAATATAAAACAGATATAAAAAAAAAAAAAAGAAAATTTATAAAAAGAAAAAAGAAAAAATTTAAAGTTTACTTACATAATAATACGCACACTCCCCTGAGTGTGGTACTCGATAGCAGCCGTAGCAACGACCCATCTTTGCTAAGTCGTCCACTACAGCTGCACGGCAGCTCCTCCATCTGTGGCCTTCTCTACCACACCTCCAACAATATTGAGCCATTCTAAAAAAAAAAAAAAAAAAAAATTATTCTACTTTATCGAATTGGTCACCCTAATCATGAAACATGAGTTAGGCCGGATGTTCCATAAAAATTTTTTTCAAAAGAAACAAACTTTTGAAACAAACTTTAAACCAATAAAACAAAAGAAAACTTTTTTTAAATTAATTAATAAAAAAAAAAAAACTTACCTCTATTATAATTTTTTTTTAAATCTTTTAAATTTAAAAAACAAAACAAAAAAAAAAAAACACACCTTATCACAAACTACTATTCAAAAAAAAAAAGTACCCGTAATCAAAAAAAACAAAAACAACAAAACTGACCACGAAATTAAACTTCAAATATTCTGACAGAAAAAAAAATCCAAAATGGGATCCGCTCTACTTCCACCCACAATCTTTTACAATTTAACATACTTTTAGGAGTAAATGATCATGCATAGATTTTCTTGGCGGGATTCTTTTTTAAAATTTTTATTTTAATATATTAAAAATAAAAAAAGGAAATAAAAAGAATAAATAAAGATATTTATAAACAAACATAAAACTATGGCTTGTATTTAAGTAGATGTAGGCTAGGTTTAATATATAAGTAGACATCTTATTTTAATATTTTAATAAATTAATTAATATAACTTTTCTATTTTCATTTCATACCAATTTTTATTGTCATTACAAAAAAAAAAAGGATACAACTTTTATTTGATGGTACTACCCATAAACTAAGACCAACTCCACCCAAATTCCATATTTCAAGGTGAAGACACCAATGACAAATATTGTCAACAACAAATAAGACCTCATAACGTAGGCATCTTTAACAAAAATATATTTTATTAGTACCAATTGTTTATATATATATATCATTTTAATGATATGATATCAATAATTTAACAATATAAATCATAATATTCGAATAATAATAAATAATATTATTATTAAAACTATAAAGTACTTTTTTATACAATAAAGGTCATTAATATGAACCAAAATTTATAATAATACAAAATAAAACACTTTTTGTAAAATTCGAAATTAAAAACTATCTAATACAAAAATTGTAATTGATTGTAAAGAAAATTAAAAAAAAAAAAAAAAAAAAATAAAAACAAAAAGATAACATTATGAACATGGAATCAAAATTGAGTTCCCACGAATTATAGTATTTTAAAATTTTAGTAGGTTTAGTTTAAGAAAATTAAATCATTAATAAATTTTTGTATGTAATTTAATCAAAATGTTTTATTGCTAAAAATTCCCTACAGGTCCTTGATTAGGTGGAAGAAATGCAGATGTAAGGTCCAGCTATAGATGGCCGTGGCCATGAGCTGAAGAATGACTCCCTAGTCATTTAGGTTAAGCTCTTTCTATTAGGTTTGGTTGGGGTTTCTTAGAATATCCTTTTTATTAAAATCTTCTTTTTTTTTTTCTTAAAAGACATCCTATAAATGTTGTTATGAACCCTCTGGTGTTCACTGTCGCGTACCCACCCAACGACGAGCTTAGACCCGGCCTGAGAACAGGATGTCCTAGACAGTGGACTCGGCACCAGCTTAAAATTTTGAAAGTAGAGCACCTTCTTTTGCCTCTACTTTCACCACTTTCCCTTTTTTATTTTTATCAAAATTTTATGATAAATTTCTCAGAGTTCATCTTGAACTCAGAATTTTTGTGCTTATACACACACCCCCCGTTTTTCATCAATAATTTAATTCATAACAGGTGTGGATATTGATGGTGTGGATGTTGGTGGTGTGGATGTTGATGGTATGGATGTTGATGTTGATGATGCTAATGATGATGGCAATTCCGAAAATGAATAATTTAATTCTAAAAAAAAGAAAGTTTAATTAATAAAATACAATATTACAAATTTATCGTTATCATAACTTTCGTTGTCAAAATAATTTATTCAATATTAGCAAACTCGAATACAAATGTTTTAAAATGTTAACTTTTTGAAAAAGAAAAAATAAACATGTTCCTAATAATATTAAAAAAATTAAAGTAGTTTTATACTTGGTGGGTTTTTCAGGACATTATTAATTATTGAAAATAAGTTTCGTTACTTATTGTGTCATATGTACTTTTAATATCGAATCTTGGAGGTGAATATTTTTATTAAATATATGGTTCTGACAATTTTTGATCCTTTTAACATTATCCTCTAAATTGCAGTAACAATTTTTATGAACCGCTATGCTAAATACCTAGAATTTTATGTGAATGCAATTTTACCTACCTGAAAAACTTTTTTCCATCATATCTGGCGCATTCACAAATTTGTTATTTGAAAATATGTCCTTTAAATCTTGAAAATGTTCCCATTGGGATGGCGATCCACCAGAAGGACCAATTTTCTTTTTTTCCAATCTAAAAAAAATTATTGATATATTTTTATGTAGGTAATTCGTTAAATTTTTTTTATAATTTACTAACCTGTATTTATCTCTTAAAATTTTTAATTTGTATTTGATTTCTTGGATTGATACTTCAACTACTTCTTCTTATAACATATGGAAGTTTCTTTTTGCTTTTTTTAAATCATCTTTTTTTTTTTTCCATATTCTTATAAAAGTTTTAGTTTGATCAAATGACCATTTCATTTTTTTTTTTTTTTTCGTTGGAATCCATTTTTTAACTTTTATTTTTTTTACTTTTAAATTTTATTATTTAAAAATTTCCAATTTCCAAATTAATCAAATTTTATTATTTAAAAGTTATTAATTTCTGTTTGTTGTTTACTTGTTTACTTGTTTATTTTTAAATTGGTATTTCCAACCTTTTGAAAATAGAAAAAAGGCAGAAAAAAGCAAAGAAAATTCAGAAAAGTTGTCAACTATAATGTCTGCAAACTGACTTTTTTTGTCTGCAAACTAACTTTTTTTGTCTGCAAACTAACTTTTTTTGTCTGCAAACTGGCCTTTTACGAAAAGATTAGTTATTTTTTTTCCTTTTTTTTGTATGGGAAAGGTCTGTTCACAGGTCAGTTTACAGGTCAGTTCCGCTCTAAGGTCAGTTGTAAGCAATGTTCCCTCTAATTTTTTTAAGAGCTGGGCAAAAATGAACTTGCTTGCGCGCATTGTTTGAAAATTTTTCTTATTGCGCCCAAAATGGTAAAATAAAAAATTATTTACAAAGGTTTATATTAAAGACAAAAATTTCCTTTTTTATTATTAAAAAATAACAGAAACACAAATACGTAAAAATAAACATAACAAAATTTTTATTAAAAAAACAAATATAAAATGGGAATGTTATAGTTTTATAGTTCACAGTCAAAAATAAAAATATTATAGAAGCTGTGTTTATCTTATTTTAAATATACACGTCGATTTTTTTCGTTTTTCCAATGTAAATAAATTTCATTTAAATCAATGTTGGTTCCTTCTAAAATATTTGATTTAATTCGCATAATGTTGTCCAAATGTTTAATCTTTAGTTGGTTCCTTAATTTTGATTTAATTAAATTCATTAGAGAGAATCCTCTTTCACAATCCGCACTTGATGCATTAAAAGTAGCACATATATCAAGCAATGTTGAAAGTTCCTTAAAATGATCTGCATGTTGTGTTAATTTAACAATGTCCAAAAAATTTTCAATTGAATTTGTTTTTGCTTTTTCTTTTACTAAAAATTTCAGGTCATCATATTGTTTTAAAATAATGTTAGTTATAGAATTGTCATAATTTGGAATGCAGTTCTGGAATTTTTTTATTAAATTTGTTATATTTTCGTGACCAAATTCAAAATTTTTTGCTTTCAATATAGATTCTAGTTCAAAAGCGTTCCAATCGACGACGTCCTCTTCAGGAAATCTTTTATCTAAATGAAAACATAAATTATTGATAAAATTTATTATAGGACTATAATTTATGTCTGGATTTATTTCATAAATTGCTTTTGCGTCATTATTCCAGTGTACCGTTTCACCGAGGTATTGCGACCTTATTTTATTAATTTTAGCTTTAACTAACTGCATAGCTTCCAGAGGTGTTAAAAGATTTTTTTTGAAGTAATTTGCATAGTGATGCTAATTCAAAAAGAATTTCATCTAAGACAACAATTATAAACCGATTCTGAATTTTTGACAAATACTTAAGGCAATATTTACAAATAGGATCATTATTTTCATTTACTTGTTGTGTACAGTAATCAATCAATACATCACAGCCCGTACAGCAAAATGTCTGGATAACCATCTTACCTCATTAAGAGGGCGAAATGACAGCACTGTACTTTCACTTACCTGCGCCAAATCTTCAAATATTGCCTTTTTAACACTTGATCTAGAAAACATACTATAAACTGTTCTTAGAAAAGTCTCAAGTTCCTTCATTTGACGGATTTCTTTCCAAGCATCATCAATGCCTAAATCCTCTCTATGACAAACACAATGTTGCTCTGCCAAATGTTTAATTTCTCCACGCAATATTGCTGCCACACCTTTGTTCTTCCCAAGCATAACTGCTGCACCATCCGATGTAAACATTACCATTTTTTGTAAGTCTAGATTGTTATTACGATAAAAAATTTTTACAGCTGCTACAATTGAAACGCTATCGCATGCATTTAGTTCAACAATTCCGGCAAAACAAGTCTTATATTCATTAGATAATTTAGGTCTATATTTAAGATATAAAATTAACATTTTATGCATTCTGATATCAGTACTTTCATCAATAATTAAGGAGTGATACGCTGCTTCTCGTAAAGCATCAAAAAAATGTACACGCAAAACTGAGTCAATACATTCAACAAATTCGAATGCGTAATTCTTCCCACGCCAAGCTTTAGGAATTTGGGTATATTTCTGTACATGCTCATGAATATCTTGAACAGAATTAATAGACGCATTCATTTTTATGGCGAGTAAAACATTATCAATTAACACTTTGATTTCCTCAATATTACTTGAATTTCGCGCCTTATATTCAAGTCTTACATCCCGGTCAGTTGGGGTTTCACAAAATAACGTCACCAAGTTTTCCCTGTTAGATAGATTTCGAATTTTAATGACAGACTCTAAATGTTGTTTGCTGTTTATATGCCGTTTCAAGTAATCTAGTTTCCAATCCGACCAACTCTTGCCGATTGTAAAACTATCTTTGGATTTGGCTTCAATGCATATTTTGCAAACAATATCGCAGGTATCTTCACGGTAGCTCAAAATGTTACCAATTTTTACATACTGTTTGCCTCGTATTGCTGGTAGTTCAGTTTCAATAACCTCCAACAACCACTCTTTCCTAAAAATCAATATTTTTTTTTTTATTGGTTGGTTATGTGAAGTATCATTAGCATCTCGTTTGGACATGATGAAATAAAATTAATCCTTTTATATTCTAAAATTAACGTTAATTAAACTTTTAGACATTCTATATTCACCTAAAATTTATATTCACCTAAAAATGAGAAGCAATTAACTTATTTAAATATCCAAATAGCGCTTCCTGTGTCGAAAAACGGCACATAAGTGGAAATAAATTGATTGTCAAAACAGTCAATTTAAGCAACCAAATTAAAAACAATAATAATTTTTTGTTGACAAAAATTTGTCAATCTTATTTATTTGACACATTTTTAATCAGGGTTGCTTTGCCTGAATACAATTCAGAAATAAATACGTGTTCACTCCCAATAGCGCCTCGTAGGTGAAAAAAGCGCATACTTATGGCTATAAAAAATGTAAAAAGTCTCACTAAATTAAATATTAAAATAGCGCCTCCTATTGGGAAAGCACATATGGATATAAAAAATATGAATAAAGGGATTGGCAAAAGATTGAATAGTAGAAACGAAACGTTTTCCCAGCAAAAAAATTAAGACTGATCAATAAGATTTAAAATTTTAAATGAGAAATTTAAAATTTTGTAATTGTAACCAAGCAATTTTTTATTATTGAATAAATTTTGTCTGCGCGCAAAATAAATGATCTGCGCGCAAGTAAAAAAAGAGTTCGCTAGCGCGCACGCGCGCAGTTTAGAGGGAACATTGGTTGTAAGGTCCAACTGCAGATACGGTATTACATAAGGACCACTATAAATTGGGTCTAGCTTATTTCTATTTTCTTTTCGTAACAACACTTGATCGTTTATTTTAAAATTATTGAGATTTACATTTGTATCATATATAATATATGATTTTATTCTTTTGTTTTGCAATTTCTAAAAAAGTTTGTGCTAATTTATGTGTTTTTTGTAAAATGTATTTGACTTCTAATGCAGAATCATCGAAATTATATAAAGGGTCTATGTTGTTAGTTAACATGACTTCAGGTGTTGTTGGAGTTTTGGCAAAAACTAATGCAAATGGTGTATATTTAAATTGAAAACTAGTGTGAGAGGTGGTGTTGTAACAATAGGTAAAGTATTTTGATTATTCATCCCAGTTATCGCGGCTTTCGTTTATATAGGATCTAAGGTATTCGTTGAGAACTCGGTGGTTTCTCTCAACCGAGCCAAGAGTCTCGTGATGATATGATGTGCATGTCAAGTGATCGATTTTTAAAAGTTTATATAACTCCTTTGAAATTTGATTAACGTATTCTATTCCTTTGTTAAGATAGTTTGCATAGGGCCATATTTTAATATGAAGTGTTCAAAAATTGCCCTAGCTACTGCCTCAGCTTCTTTATTAGGAATTGGTACTAAGATTAAGTATTTTGTTAGATCACAAATTAACGTGACTGCATATTGGTTCCCGTTAGCAGTTTTTTTAAAAGGACCAATAGTTTCTACGACTACAACATCAAAAGACTTTTGTGGTGTTTTTGTAATTTGTAGTGGTTCTACGTTTTTTTCTTTGGATTTATTTATTTGACATTTGTTGCAATTTTTTAAAAATTTGGATATATCTATATCCATGTTTTTCCAGTAATAATTAGATCTTAATTTACTGTAAAGTCAATTTTGACCTACGTGGCCACCAAAGATTGGGTCTTCATGGTAAGTTTTTATTAATCAACACAATCTATAATTATTGGTTTAGTTACTATTGAAATTTGTAGATTTTTTAAACTTTTATTGCAAGCATTTTTAAATTCCTCTATTCTGTAGGAGTTAAATATCTCGTCTGTATTATCAATTTGTAATTTTTCAATTTCCAGATTTTTTGCTTTTTTTTGAAGCTTTTGTAAGAACAATTCTAGAATTGTTTCTTTTCTTGGAGAATTGAATCTAAATGTTGACTCTATTGCCAGCATTTCATCTATTTCGCTAGGTTCTACTTTAATTATTAGTTTTCTATTTTTGTAAACTTTAAGATTTTTACTACAGACGTTAAATTTTATTTTTTCCGTTATATGTCTTAATACATTGAAAGTTGGGTTTATTTTGATTAACATATGAGTTTTGTACTTTTTCTGAATTTTTTTTCATAGATCTTTTTCATAGATCTTTTTATTTAGTTTTTTCTCTTTCTCTTTCTGGAAATGGGGCCGCAGAAAACATAGGTTATTTAAAGTTTTATCTTCTAAAGATGATCGCAGTTTAGTCACAAAGTTTCCACTGGCGGAAAATGCCCTCTCAGACTCGACACTGGATGGTTTACGGTTTTCAAATACTCGTAGGCTGCACGAAGATACGATCCGCGCGTCCCATCTTCTTCGAAGGTGGCCATTTCTCTGCGAACAGCTTTCAATACATCCTTTGAATTCGCACTATTACCCGTTTTTGATTTGGGCTGATTTTATCATTGCAAATGGCCATGTCAAGTTGCTCCTTCAACGACAAGCTGGCTGAACCAACTACTGAATCGAATCACTTTCAGACGATATATCGGTTTCTAAGTCTGGCTTTCCTGCAGCTTTGTTAAGTCGCTCATAAAGTTCAATCACAGCATTGGCAATCGCTGATTTGCTGTATTGGCGAAAATCTAGAACACTGTCCACATTTTCATATCGCTGATGGCCTTTGTGGAGGTAATGCAGTAAACCAGAAAACATTGTACGTCGTTCGTTGATACGCGTCACCAAAGATGCTTCCAAACGGACAGCCAAATCTGATGTACCCAAGTTCTTAATCATGAGCACTATGGCCGTGTTGGCTGACAAAAGAGTGGCATCATTTCGACACAACGCTTCTACGGCCAGTTTCATCGGTTCCAGACATGCGACAACCGATGAAATGGTGTCAAACTCCAAATCACTGATCTCAATTTTTAAATCAATATCAATCAGTGATTTTCTGATGCAATTCTTTAACTTCAAGAAGCGTTCAAGCATTGCATGCAGACTGTTCCATCGTGTTTTCGTATCCAGGACCAATGGGACGGGTTTCATCGGTTGTATACTTTACCAGCGTTTCGTCGTTTTTTGTTGGAGAACGACGAAATAACTTGACAAAGATGCGTACTTTACTAATTAACGGCTTCAAATTTTCGACCAGCTCAATTTCGTCGTCCTTTTCAGCAAAAGCGACTTCAAAACCACCAAAATCGTCCATATCATCATCGGTGTAATTCTCATTATCAGTGTCGGCAGTGGTGTCAACATCACTTTCGCCATCAGCGTCGTCAACGGCGTTGTCTTTTTTTTGGCTGTTTGTACAAGACGTCAATTATAGCTAAGTGATTGCCGTGAACAATACAAAGTTGTTGATCACATTGAATTTTGATACTTACCGCTTATGCTAAGCGTACGTCAATAAAAAAAACTTTAATTTTTCGAGAAATTTAGATAAAAACAGCTTTAAAAAATTTTCTCACCAAAATTTACATCAAATTTCAAAAGTTAGCAACAGTGCGTCCAACACACAATAAAATAATTCAAATTCAACTAATAAAAAAAGCCAACTAAGTTAAAAAAGAAAATTTGTTTAAAAGAAATATTTTCAATATCGAAATATCGATACTGAGCGAAACCAATTCCGATATTTCGATACCATGAAAAGACCGATATTTTCGAGATCTCGATATTGGATGCCCTAGGTAGTTTTAATATTTTCTTTTCCAGTGTATATAGTGTAGTTAGAAATTGGTTCAGATTTTATTGTGATGTTTTTTTTGATTACTTTTAATTGAGAGGTAGTGTTCATAACTCTAACTAATTGATTTGTAGGTGATATAAATGTAAACGCTACTAGAATCCCTGGAGAAATTTCCTGATTTACAACAACACAGTCAGATTTAATTGGAATATTAAAATTACGAACAACTTCGGATCTAGCTGGTATAACATCAGATGCCGGACCTTCTAGAACTGGAACTGTGATGTTATCATTATGGGTTCTAATCAATAAAGTCATTTCATCATAATTCAGACTACATCTGTAATGTTTAATGAAATCTTTACCAAGAATACCATCAGACGGTATATTGAAGTCTTCAGGCACTACGTGCATATTGCATTTTAATACCTGACTGTTAATAAAAATTGCTATAGAGATTGTTCCGAGGGTTGTGATGGAATTCTTAGTAACACCTTTTATATTTATTAAATTTTCTGTATTTAACTTATTATTTAGATTGAAGACTTTGGAAATTGATGTTATTTTTATTACAGAGATATTCGCTTGGGTGTCTACTAGAAATGTTGAATTATTTTTATTTAGATTTGTTTTTAAGATTATGTAATCCGAAAAGTTTAGACTTAAACTGTATACGGATTTGGAATATTTGGGTGTGTTTATTAATTGTCGTCGTGATTGGGATTGTTGTGGCGATTTTGATCGGCAGCATCAGGGTCCACGGGGGGGGGCTTCCCCGTTTCCCGCGTATCTACACGAAAAAAAAAGCGCATGGAGTGCTTCCAAAAAACTATGGGAATGGCAAAATAGAAAAATTTCCTATAAATTTTGGGAATAAATCTTCAAATAATAACTTGAAATCTAAAAAAAAAAGGGGAGGTTCCAAAATAAAAGCACACATTCCTAAAATAAAAGTAAATAGAAAGATGGGTTCCTTTAAAGTTGGAACTGATCATTCTTTAGGTGGAAAGATTCCAACTTAAATTTACTTGTGTCTTATTTTTTAATGGGTCAGCTCTCCAAAATAATGGATCCAAAATAATGGAATCAAAAGCCAAAGAAAATAGCAACTAGCTCTACAAATTATTTGAACTCAATCCTATGAGAAATAAGACTCCTTATTCTTTATATTTGTTTCCACCTAAAGGTGGATCGTTTCCCGTTTCAAAGGCTCTGAAATCTACAATTTCTATTCCTATTTAATTAAGGAATGTGTGCTATTAAAAAAAAAATATCCTTATTTTTAGAGGCAATATTTCGAAAATTTTTAAAGAATATTTTCTTTTTTGCCATTTACTTTTCTTCCGATATATTTTCACTGAACTTATTTTAAATTATATTTGTAATAAATTATTTTTAATTAAAAACAAATATTTTTTTCAAATTAAATAAAATTTTTTTAACAAAAATTTTAAAATTAGTATAGTATTTTAAATTTATTAGATAGGCACAAAACTGATAATAATAAATTATCACCGCCGCGCTTCGACTGTCAACCGCAGTGACAAATATTCTTTTAGGCAAAGGAAGCGAAAAACTTTTTATGTTTCTAAACAGCGACCCAGCGCTTAGCTAAGATAAATTTATTACATGTTCTTTTGTTTAACACTAATTAATTTGAAGTATTTTTTTTGAAAATACGTATTTGTTTTCAACTTAAATAGTGTTAAATTTGGATTTGAAAAGAAACTTTTTTTATAAAAAAAAGATTAAAAAGGGGTATTTACCTTTTTCTTACTTCTCTGAAAACATAATTGTGAAAAAAGTAAATGTTAATTATTTCTTGTACTGTTAAATTATATATTCTGAAATAAGTTAATTTATGAAAATGTTGTTATAGGTATTATATAAGTCGTGTTGTATAACTCGGGAATTTTTAACCTATTTAGTTAATATGAGGGTTTTGTTATCATAAAATATTTCTTTAGGTATTTTAAAACAAAATCGAACATAAAATATTTCTTTAGGTATTTTAAAACAATATCGAACAAACAAAAATATTTCGTGATAAATTAAGTTGCTGAATTGTTTCATTAGTTTTTGGTTTTTGATTTTGTTGTTCCAAAAAAATATTCGCAACAAACAACCTTTTTTCGATTTTTCAATTAATTCTTTTTGAAAAGATGTCTATCTCACCCTGTACTGCACAATGCATTTTTAAATGATGATTTTTTCTCTCGCAGAAAAAATTAGTTTTATTGAGAACGTTGATGAGTACTGTTACTATGTCGCAAGTTATCGAAAAAAATAGAAAAAAAAGCGGTAATTTTTTTGGGAAAACAAAAATAGTAAGGCTTCAGTGAAAACAAAAAAAGAATTTGGTTTTAAATTAAAAGTATTGCAATCAAAAATAATTTAATATAAAAATGAATAAAAAAAAATTAATTCAAAATTTAAAAATTATAATCAAAATACTGAAACTGGAAAGTAAAAAAAATAAAAAACGGTGGTTTACTTAATTGGACAAAAAAAAAACAAAATTTTAATTAAAAAAAGCGTGGCGTCTCCTGTTAGTTATTAGGAAGCAGACGCTTGTCGTAATTTAAAAAAAAAAAACAAATAAAAATTATTTTAAAAAAAAACAACTAATTTCAATTAAATAAAATATTTTGAAAAAATAGGCAAGTTTTTTTTTAAATTTATTAAAATTTATTATTTAGTTGTCATAATACACTAATATTGGTTTGGGTCTCAATTTTTCGGTAATGGTTCCCATATTAGAATACTTCCGGTTCCATATTTAATGGATTGATTCCAATTTTTTGGGTATTTGTATCAATATTTTGATGTACTGGTTCCCAATTATTAGGTAATTATTCCATATTTGTACTGCTCTAGTTGCCAATTTTTCTGTAATGGTTCCCATATTTCAATGCATCCAGTTCTACATTTTATGGATTGATTCCCAATTTTTGGGTATTTGCATCAATATTTTGATGGACTGGCTCCCAGTTATTAGATAATTATTCCCATATTTGTACTGCCCTAGTTGCCAATTTTTCTGTAATGTTTCCCATATTTCAATGCATACAGTTCTATATGTTAAAGATTGATTCCCAATTTTTTGGCATTTGTATCAATATTTTGATGGACTGGTTCCCAATTATTCGGTAATTATTCCTATATTTGTACTGCTCTTGTTGCCAATTTTTCTGTAATGGTTCCCATATTTCAATGCATCCAGTTTTACATTTTATGGATTGATTCCCAATTTTTGGGAATTTGTATCAATCAATATTTTGATGGACTGGTTCCCAATTATTCGGTAATTGTTCCTTTATTTGTACTGCTCTAGTTGCCAATTTTTCTGTAATGTCAATGCATCCAGTTCAAACAATTGATTCCCAATTTTAGGTATTTGTATCAATATTTTGATGGACTGGTTCCCAATTATTAGGTAAGTATTTCTATATGTCCTACTCTAGTTGCCAATTTTTCTGTAATGGTTCCCATATTTCAATGCATCCAGTTCTAAATTTGAAGGATTGATTCCCAATTTTTTTGGCATTTGTATCAATATTTTGATTCGACTGGTTCCAAATTATTCGGTAATTGTTCCCACATTTGTATTGCTCTGGTTGCCAATTTTTCGTAACGGTTCCCATATTGAAATGCATCTAGTTCTACATTTTAAGGATTGATACACAATTTTTGGGTGTATCAATATTTTTATGGACTGGTTCCCAATTATTAGGTATTTATTCCTATATTTGTACTGCTCTAGATGCCAATTTTTCTGTAATGGTTCCCATATTTCAATGCATCCAGTTCTACATTTTAAGGATTGATTCCCAATTTTTTGGCATTTGTATCAATATTTTGATTGGACTGGCTCCAAATTATTCGGTAATTGTTCCCGTATTGCTCTGGTTGCCAATTTTTCGTAACGGTTCCCATATTTAAATGCGTTCGGTACTATAATTTATGAATTAATTCCCATTTTTTTTCACTGTTGGAATTATTTTGTTTTTTACCGTTTTAACAAGTTTAAACACGTTTAAATAAGTTTAAACAATTTGAAATTTGTATCTAACTAACAATTTGTTTGTTTTTTATTAACCCGGATAGTGTGTTCACGAATAAACGAATTTTGACTTAACATACATGGATATTCACTTTATTTTTATATCAAAATCTGAAATCAAACGATTTTGGTCATATATCTACAAAAGAGCCCAGATAATTGACCACACATTGGGGAAATTTGTTTAAACTAATCTCAGGTGTTGCTCATTTAATTCATACAAGTTTTTTATATCTGTTGTACTTGTAACTAATTATAGATATGGACGATTTTGTTATTAACAACTCAAAGAGCAGGATATGGAAAATTTGCTTCCTCTATTTCAAGGTAAACATTTTGTTGTTATTTTTTTATCTATTCTAAATTTTCGGCAGAAGAGCAAATCTCAGAGAGTTTTTGAAAATCTTGATTTCGAAAGTGTAAAAGAATTCAAAGAAGAATTCATCGATAAAATGAAGGTAGCATATAGATGCTGGAAATAAAATATAAATACGCTCAATTTATAATATTTTTTCAAAAATTTTAAGTTTTCTTAACTTTTATATATCGCATTTAAATAAACTCTATATTCTCTATTATTCAATACATGGGAGAACTTAAATGAAAATGTGATAACTTTCTGTCAAAAGAAGAAATCATCAACATATTCCGAAATAATGCATAAAACGGTGGATATTCTGTTGGATTTCTACTTTATTATCTGGTTCAGTGCATAAATTTGAAGAATAAAATTACCAGGAAAACGAGCAACACGAATTAAATTGATTAATGTGGAAGAATAAATCAGGTAAGTAAATATGAAAAACTTAATTAAATAATAACTAACGATTTTTATTTTTATTTTAGAATACTTTTTTCGTTTTGGAATCTTACAGACAGAGAAGAAAAATTTTCAACTGCCTTTTTTTTACCGATTTCTTGAAATAATAATACAAAAAAGAATATTGTATGAAAATAACTATGTAATTTTATTAACCAATGCTAAAACAAAGCGAGAACTTAACAAAAATATTGTATTATCTCACTTTAGGAATTGATAGTTTCGTAGAAATTTGATAAACTTTTGAATGCATGATGATTCATCCGGCAAAAAATATACAAATTAAAAAATAAGACAATAACATATTTCGAACATTCAATGCTAAATACAATATGTACAAGATTTTGGGCCACAATAATAATTTGTAAGTTTTGCAATTGCTTTTTCATTTTGACGTCTTTATTTTTAAAGTTTATATTTTATAAATTTATTTAGTTTATTTTAAAACTAGTTAACTAAATTAAGCTTAATTTTCGAATTTTACACATTTTTTATTATTTAACAATAATTTTCTAATCTTTTTGTTGCTTTATGTTCATAGATTTGCATTATCTATTCCGAAATTAATAATGAATGGTACACAATGAAAACACACTTCAAATACTGGCGTGCTGCTGTAAATTATATCTGTATATGTCAACATGCAACAAGAATTATTCATGATTCTAAATTAATTATTAAGATAATAATTTTTATCATGGGTTTGATTGAGTTAAGTTCCGTAATTGATAAATATGTTGCATAATTGCAATTGTAGTTTTTTTTTTTTAATTTTATTAATTAGAAATAATTTTATCATATAAAAAGAAGATTTATAAATCAAGATTGCTTATGTGGGAACACAACAGTATATTCCAACTTTTCTTCTCGACATTGTTTTCAAACAATTTGTATCATCGAACATTGTTATTTAAATTTAAAATTTTTAATTTTCAATATATTTCTCAGATAAAATTTCTAATTTGAAATATATAATTTTATTAAATTTCATTTCATTTCAAAAATATAAATCACATTTTTTAATTTCAAAATACTATTTATAAGTTTGTAAATTATTTCTATAAATTCAGTTAGTAAGGGGCTGTTCACAAATTACGTAACGGCCTAAGGGGGGGGGGGGTTTGAAATTTTGTTACGGTTTGTTACGACGACGGGGGGGTGTTTATAAAAATGTTATGTAACCAAATTTCCTCCTTTTTATAAAAAAAATTACACTAAATAAGTTATAATGAATTTTGTTTTGTTTATTCGAATAAAAAAATTTTTCAAAAAGTAATTTAAATAGTGTTTAACTTTTGTTACGTTATTCTTCTGGGGGGGGGGGGGGGGGTCTTCGGAATTTGTTACGATCTGTTACTATGGGGGGGGGGGGGGGGTTAAAAAACGGCAAAAAAAGCGTTACGTAATATGTGAACAGTCCCTAAGTGTTTTTAAATAAACTATTAATTCTTTAAAAGGGAGATTTTTATTTCATACATAATAAATGGAACGCCTACTTTGAAAATGTAGTATTGACTTCTATTACTATAAGAATGATTACCAATCGTATTAGTATCAATTACTACAATAATAGGGATATTTGCTTATTATACTAGGATCGATTCTACAATAATTGGAGTAACAGCCCTAAAAATATAGTACGGAGTTCTATTACAATAGGAATGCTTATACTTATTATACTAGTTTCTAATCCTACATTAATTGGAATGTTTGCTTATTATGCTGGGATCAGTTCCTATAATAATTGGAATGTCTGCTTTAAAATACAGTACACACTTCTATAAGCGTAGGAATGTTTGCTAATTATACTGGGATCGATTCCTTTAAAATTTGGAATCCCTACTTTAAAAATGTAATACTAACTTCTATTAGTATAGGAATGATTACTTATTATACTAGTTTCTAATCGTACAATAATTGGAATGTTTGCTTATTATATTGGAATCAGTTCCTATAATACCCCATTGCTATTATTGTTATTATTTGTATAGCGTCTCGAATAATTATTATTATTGTTATGATTTTTATTTTGTCTAAAAGAAAGTACTTGTTTTTCTTGTAAATTTGTGTTTGTTTCAATAACGAATTTAGAAATGACATCCTTATGATTTGCAAATTGAGTAGACGCTGTTCAAACACTATGCGTTATTATCATCGATCTATATGGATAAATATATGGTACGTTTGAATAAATATTTTGGTACGAATGAAGCCGAAGAAGAAGAAGAAGTACTTGGTTTTTTTGCACACAAATGTCAAAAATTAGAAAAAAAAAAGGAACGCCGTTACTATTATTAAGGTTATAAATCAGCTTTCAACTTTTTACATTAGCCGCACGGTCGCTGCTAAGTTTTATTTTTCAATTCACAAAAATGCGAAATTTTATTTTATTTAAGATGTAAAACATTTATTAATTAATAAAAATGTTTATAAAATATTCACATATCGGCGAAGTATCTAAATAAAATCTAAATTTCGTATTTTTCATACAAAATTCAATGTAAATAAACATTTTATGTGACCACAGATAGGGACTGTCAAAACAGTGAATTGACAGTTAAAATAAAATTGACAATGTCTTAAGTAAGTATAGCGACATATATTGGAGTTTCCATAAGTAGCACGCTTGTATAAACCTGTTCATATAACATTTTAATGCCAACGAATAATTTCATAATACCTACAAAAAAAATTTATACCATCAGTTCAATAGATTTAATAAAAAACTTGTAAAAAACTATTCACAATTATCATATCTCACTCTTCCAGGCTTCCCACTTGACCTTTTTAACTTACTTTTCCTTTGTTTTGGTTATGAACCTCTTATTCCTTTTTTTTTTCCTTTTTTTTCAAAAATATGTCCAAATTCCTTTTTTTCCTCCAAATATTTATTTTTTTCTACTAGAGATCGCATTTAATTATACTGCACATGCGATTAAATGCATTATTTATATTTTTTTTTATATTATACATTATACAATTGAGTAATAATATTTATAAGAAGGACATAATTCATAAAGTAAATTTTTTTCAAAAATTATGACAATATTTTGAATGTATTGAGTAAAATGTTTTAATTCAAATGTGTTTATTCTTGATTTTATTGTTTTTATTATTGTATTAAGAATAAACACATTTTAGTATGAAATTTTTATTCAATACATTGAACATATTGTCATCATTCTTGAGTTATTTGAAAAAAAAATTCTGAAATTTACTTGTATGAATTCTGACCCTCTTATAAATATTATTAGTCAATTATTATACGTACATATATTGTTTTTTTTTTAATTTTTATATAATTTAAACTATAGTTATTTATTTATAATATATAGGTATAGAATTTCCCAAAATAAAATTGGATTTAAAAGAAAAAAATGCATTTTATCGCATTCGCTTAAAATTGTCAAATTTATACCTATTTTTTTATTTTTTGAAAAATTTGTGACTCTGTAGATCTGTACGTTTAAAATAAATAGCTTAATAAGTTTTCACTGATTACTATCGAATTATATCTCCAAAAAAATTATTATTTTGAATTATTGGAATTATTGATTAAAAATATCGATAAATATAGATTTATAGACTCTGTCTAGAATAAAAATCAAATAAAAACCGTTTCAAGTTTTATAAAGTAAAAATTCTCTGTCGTTATAGATTGGTCGATTCTAGAGATAGTTAAATTTTTTATAACAACGTTTTAATTTCTAATGAATTTTGGTTTTTTAGATGATTATAAAATAATATGCGCCTGAGAACAACACTTTCGAAACTTCTCAGATGGCAATTTTCAGGTTTTCAATTGTTCATATTATATTTTTAGACCTCTTTTTAAGATAAAAAATTTTAAAAAAAAACAGCTACACAAAAATAAACAATACAATGAGTAATGTCGGATATAATTTTTTGTAAGTTAAATTCGATATTAAGTAACTGACTGAGAAGATACTTTGAAATTGATATTTATAATTCAATTCTGTTCCTGTATAATGTATATTATTTTTTAAACGAGCCCTGCTTCATTAATATTCGAACGTCTTTATTTAAAATATCTCATTCAACATTTTTATATATTTCTTGTTTTTTGTCTTCGTAAATTTTTTTTTTTTCAGTTAAATTTAAAACAAAAAATGTATTTTCCTTTTATTAGCATCTCTACGAGTCCAAATCGGTTTTTTCTATCGACTGTTATGAATTTTTAAAATTATGGGTTTTTATCAGGGTATGTAAAATATCCCTCCTGAATTTTTCAATTTCATTCTTTTTCCTTCCCTGGAATTTAATTTCGGAGATTTATTTTTTTGCTCTTTTTCAAAAATAGTTCTCCTAAAATTTATTTCCTTTTAAAAATACTTTTCAGGAGTTCTATTTTTTTTTCTCAGAGTAAAAAAAAATATTCAGAATTCTATAATTGTTTTCGAAAAAAAAAAAACAAACAATCAGAAAAATATCTTTTTCTTCCTTTTCTGAAAAGAAGGAAAAAATTGTTTTCTTTTATGAGCAGCATAGTAAACAGAAACAAAATGTTGCAATGTTGTATGTGTGCACCGTTTTAATTTTTTTTTTTTTAATTTTTGTTTACTTTACTACTTGTTTTTTTTATTTTTTTTAGAAGGAAAAAAATCAAAAAGAGAATAGTCTTCTTTGAAGGAAAAAGAAGGATATTATTTTTCTCCTAAATATATTTCTTTTTGAAAGTTTCTTTTAATGAGGGATTTATAAATTATTTAGGGAAATTTTTCTTTAGAAGAAGAGAAAAATAAGAAAAAAATAAAAACTGAAAAAATCAGATGATGATATTTTTCTGATTGAAATAAAAATGCTTTTCTGTAAATTTTTTTTTCCTATTCCGATAGAAAACATACTCTGGTTTTTATGAAAAATGGTTAAAATTGGATTTTCCAACCCGCCCTCACACTGAAGATTACGCTCGAATTGATGAAAAAAAAGGATGGGTCTATTTTTTCGTACACTCAAAAAACCCTGAAAGTTTTATTTAAATCGGAAGGGTCGGGTTCAATATTTGAAAATTTTGATCGTTTTGGCGTGTACGCGTTGTATATATATATCTATATATTTTTTTTGAGGATGTCCTCCTTTTACTGCGGAAAAATCTGGGAACTCTTTCCATACTTACTGTTTTTACCAGTTTGCTGTTTTTACCTACATTAGTCAACAACAGATTTACTGTTATAAAAAAATACATTCTCATAGAAAAAGATTTAATAAGATAACTTATTTCTTTTCACTATATTTCTCTAAATGTTTTTAAGAACTAAATCGGCCCAAAAATGTGTAGAAAAATCAAGAGAGCTTCAAAGTTTTAATCACAAAAAATTCGAATTTATGTGATTTTTCAGAGTTTATTAATATTATACCATATTATAACATATATATTAATAATATTAATTGTTTTTAAGATAAGAATGAATTCAATTATAAAATGAATTAAAAATTTTAATATAAAAAATTTTTTTTGGTAATAATTAATTGTTTTTTGTGATAGTAACTAGTTTTATTCAAGTTTGAAAAAAATCCTTTTATTCCTTTTTTTCCTCAGAAAAATACCTTGTGTTTGACCTTTTTTAAACAAAAATATACCTTTTTTCCTACTTTTTATCCTCCAATTATCGGTGGGAAGCCTGCTCTTCTATTTCATATTTCTTTCTTTTATAAATTCTGAACATGTTTAATAATAAGTAAGTAAATGGGCGGGTTTAAATTTTAACAACTATCAGCTAATTTTTTTTTTGTCAGCTCATCACTTCCGGCTCACTCCATTTTCAATGTGAGTTCCAGTATTTTTTATTTATTATTATTTTGTTAAAGAAATTCAAAAAAAATTGTTGGTTGGTGGGAAAAAAAATCGGTGGGTGAGGGAAAATTTTTTTTGCACACAAATGTCAAAAAATAGAAAATATAAACTCATAGAGTGTTGGGCTTATAATCGGTCTCTTTTTAAATAAATATTGGCTAAAGTGCAGAACGCGTGCACCCCTCAGATTTCGCTCAAACTTGATGGGGTGGTAGAGGCGGTGCCAAAATCACCCCCCATGTATTTTTTTTTTGGGGGAAAGGCCCAGTTTCCGAGTTTTGGCCCCTCAAAGTTTTCAAAAATTTGGATATGGGGAAGGAATTTTTTAACTCCGATTTGGCCTAATTTTGGAGAGGGGGTAGAGACGTACCCCGCGATGTGAAATCCAAGACGGTTTTGGCGTAAAAGGCCCCGTTTCAAAGATATAGCCCTTCAATGTTTTCATACATTCCAAAATATTTTACCATATTATTTTTTGGAAAAGGGCAAAATATTTCGGCCCTAATGCATAAAAATGTTTAAAATAGGAAGCTGTATGCTGAATGGGGGACAGCTGTCGCCTTCCTGAAACCCCTAGGAATTTTTTTGCTTCTAAGCTTCGAGAAAAAAAAGGGCAAACCGGGAATAAAAAATAAGGCTAAAGTGCATTTATGTGAACCACTCAGAACCGGCTTAAACTTGGAGGGAGTAGAGGCGGTGCCCAAACTTCCAAAACTGAAATCAGTTCTTGGGGCAAAGGCCCCGTTTCGGAGATACGGCAAAGGTGTTGTGGAAAAAAGAAATCTAAAACAGTAAAAAAAAAATATTGTGATTTTATATAAAACACCCTGTACTGTAAATGTATTGGTCTCACTAATATATGTAAGAGAGATACTTCATTCCAGAGCTGGATTTACTCTTCCTTTAGTATTTATTCGTAGGTTATTATAGTACAATGAATATATTTCTCTTTTTGGTCAAATTTTATAAAATTATAATTTTATGAGTACACATTCTTACAGTTAGTTAATATTCTGTAAATTCCATTTTGTCAATTAATTAAATAATAATATTTTAAAAAACGGATTCTATATCATGATGATTTTAAAATAAAGGGTTTGTTGCTTTAAATGTCCAACTTTAAACATCCTCCCGCCTCGGATTTAATTCATAGTAAATTGAAATACCCATAATCATGAAATTTGATTGCTAATTCAGTTTATTTTGCTTATTCAGTCATTTACTAAGGATATCAATACTGATTTTGATAATTATAATTGATAATTAATAATTTTTCAATTTTCGATGTTCAATTATTTTACATCGTTGATATGATATTTGCTGTATTTGAGGTTGTGCATGTTTGTGTTGACTACTCGTAATTTCTTGAACCAATTGATCTATTGTTGTTTAGGACCATTCCAAGTTTGTGGCGAATTTCATTTCAATTTATGAATAAACTTGTACCAAACACAGTTATGTTTAATCATGGTCTCTTTTAAGAAATAAATTTAATAATTTTGAAGGTTTTAATGGATATTATAATAGCTACAACTGGCAAAGAAAGTTATTTTATCAAAAACGAATTATATTAGTATAAAAAATTTTTGATCTTCTAACTTTATGTGAAAGTTATTGCAAATTTTGAAAGAAATTGATAATCAACTAAAACACTTCTTGGCGCAGTTAAAACTCGTGACGCAAGCTATGTACACAATTCAATTCATCACACAAAAGAAATGATATCAATTTCTGTGCCGCAAGACGCTAAGCGTGCGTGCGTGCAATCAGTGGTTGTTGGAGCAGAAGTCAAGGCAAAGAAAAATTGTCAACAAAAGATCACACCGAAATTCTTTTGCACAAATTATTCGGTGCGACATTTTCAGCAATTTTCCTTTGCTTTGATTTTTGCTCCAACAACCACTGATTGCACGCACGCACGCTTAGCGTCTTGCGGCACAGAAATTGATATCATTTCTTTTGTGTGATGAATTGAATTGTGTACATAGCTTGCGTCACGAGTTTTAACTGCGCCAAGAAGTGTTTTAGTTGATATAACTATTTTTCGAAGGTAAATTAATATATAAAAATATTTCTAAAAAACTTGACATTTAGGGAGACTTTTGGAAATTTTGGGTAATTTTTAGATTTTGGAACATTTTTGGATTTTGGGACATATTTGGATTTTGGAACATTTTTGATTTTGGGACATATTTGGATTTTGAGAAATTTTTCATTTTGGGACTGTTCACATATTACGTAACGCTTTTTTTGCCGTTTTTTGACCCCCCCCCCCCGTAGTAACAAATCGTAACAATTTCCGATGACCCCCCCCCCCCAGAAGAATAACGTAACAAAAATTAAACACTTTTTAAATAACTTTTTGAACAATTTTTTTATTCGAATGAACAATACAAAATTCATTATAACTTAAGTTTTTTTTTGGGTGCATTAATATTAAATTTAATATTAAATTTAGTGTAAAAAAAGGAAATTTGGTTACATAACATTTTTATAAACACCCCCGTGGAAATCATATTGGAGAGTGAAATGAAATTATTGAGTGTCGACCTTTGACTGCGAAATATATTGTGTCCACAAACAAACAAACAAACAAACAAACATACTATTCGGTTATCTCAAGATAGAGGCCATGATTCAAATATCCGGTCATAACTTTTGAACTATTGACCCTAGCCCCTAATGTTAGATACCGTTGGAAAGGTCTTGGAACGTAGATGCGAAAAATGTCATATGTCATCCAGAAAGGTCAAAAGGTCACCAAGTTATAGGCCAAAAATAGAAAAGGTGAAAAAAAATTCAAATGGCCATAACTTGATGACCTTTTGATCTTTTTGGATGACATATGACATTTTTCGTATCTACGTTCCAAGGCCTTT
This sequence comes from Hybos culiciformis, assembly GCA_964007475.1. Lineage (NCBI taxonomy): Eukaryota > Metazoa > Arthropoda > Insecta > Diptera > Hybotidae > Hybos > Hybos culiciformis. Next base: position 72,346,298 of record OZ023273.1, on the reverse strand, counting down.
CCAACGATATCTAACATGAGGGGCTAGGGTCAACAGTTCAAAAAATCGAAAGTTAGCTGTATATATTGTCGTGAAGCTTCACACGTAGAGGTGCTTGCGTCACTCGGCGGACTGCCGTCCCCGGTGATAAATTGTTAAATTGTACGAGATTTTCGTTATATTTATAAGTATCAGATAAAAAAGACAAATCGAGACCTTAGAACAACAAGGTTCTAACTGACAAAATAAGAAAAAATGAGATATATATGTGTTTATTGGTTTTTAACCATGATATTTTCATTTATGTATTCAGATTTTGTATAGTTCTATCGGTTTTGAAAATGTGGTTTAATTTTGTTCTAAAAAAAAGTTCTATCTGCAATGTCGTCTCGTACAATAAGTAAACAATAAGTAAACAATACAATAAGTAAATAAAAAGTTAGAACCTTGTTGTTCTAAGGTCTCGAAATTTAGATTTTTCTTTTATTCAGTTAAAGCGTTGAAAGTATGAATTCAGATTATTATTTTGTTTAAAATTAAAAATATGTAATTCAGATTTCGTTATTTTTTGGAATTAAAAAGAATAAAAAAAATCAGGTTTTCATTTTTTTTCTAATTTAGAGGTTTAAAACATGAAATTGAATTTTACTAATTTGAGATTTGGAATTAAAATTTTATGGAAGTAGACATAGTTTTACTATAGGACGTGTGAGGATTCCATTCTTAGTGCGAACCGTTCCAACCCGGATTTGTCCATCTTTTTCTTTATGGATGTCAATTACCCGGCCTAATCTCCATTGAGTTGGCGGCAGATTATATTCATTATAACGACTATTCTATCAACTACAAGCCGAGATTCTTGGTTTTTCCACTTTGATCGTTGGTGAAGGGTATTCAAGTAATCCTTGCTCCACCTATTGCAGAAATACTGTCTGATTTTTTGAACTTCGTTCCACCTTTTTAAGTCCGACATTTCAACTTCAAGTGGAAGTTCAGGGGGAGTAAAAAATGAACGACCAATCAAGAAATGAGCTGGTGTCAAAGCGTTCAGTTCGTTTGAGTCGTCATTTAATCCGGTTAAAGGTCGGCTATTCAACAGCATTTCAATTTGACACAGAATTGTCGACAAGTCCTGAAATGTTACTGATTGGTTCGAGCAAATTCTTTTCAGGTGATATTTCATTGATTTCACTCCCGCTTCATGAAGACCGCCAAAATGGGGGGCTGAAGATGGAATAAATTTCAAATCGACATGCTGGTTCGCTAATTGCTCAACGGCATCTGTGGTGACAGATTTTAATGCTTGTTTGTATTCCCTTTCAAGCTCATTTTTAGCACCTCATTTTTAGCAGAAAATTGTACGACAAAGGCCTCGACGGGCGTAGAAACGCGAAAAAGCAGGAAGGTCTTTGTCGACAAATCGCTCACAGGCTCTAGGTGTATAGCTTTGGTGGAACAACAAAAAAAAAAAGATTTCGTAATTTTTTGGAATTAAAAATAATAAAAAAAACACAAAAAAGTCATAGAACTGTCTACAGAAGTTTATACTTAAAGATTTAAAATATGAAATAACAGTGGCTACAAATGATAGGCTGCTGAGTACAAAATGTAAATTAAAATATTTTACCCTCTACCAAAAAAACGCACAAGGCGGCTAAAGAAGTATAAACTTCAAAAAAATTTTCGTATATTTTGCTCCGGCACGACCTTACCGTAGGTCTCCACCCAAAATTTTTTTTTCAGGTAATCTTAATTTCACCGGAGCTACCTATTTAAAAAAAAAAAAAAATCGTATATTTTGCTCCGGCACGACCTAACCGTAGCTCCCCACCCAAACATTTTTTTCAGGTAATATTAATTTTACCGTAGCTACCTATTTTGAAGAAAAAATTTTCGTATATTTGGCTCCGGCACGACCTAACCGTAGCTCCCCACCCAAAACATTTTTTTCAGTTAATATTAATTTCACCGGAGCTACCTATTTTGAAAAAAAAAAAAAATTTTCGTATATTTTACTACGGCACGACCTAACCCTAGCTCCCCACTCAAAATTTTTTTTTTAGGTAATATTAATTTCACCGGAGCTACCTATTTTGAAAAAAATGTTCGTATATTTTGCTCTGGCACGACCTAACCGTAGCTCCCCACCCAAAAATTTTTTTTCAGGTAATATTAATTTTACCGTAGCTACCTATTTTGAAGAAAAAATTTTCGTATATTTTGCTCCGGCACGACCTAACCGTAGCTCCCCACCCAAAACATTTTTTTCAGTTAATATTCATTTCCCGGATCTACCTATTTTGATTAAAATGTTCATATATTTTGCTCTGGCACGACCTAACCGTAGCTCCCCACCCAAAAATTTTTTTTCAGGTAATATTAATTTTACCGTAGATACCTATTATGAAGAAAAAATTTTCGTATATTTTGCTCCGGCACGACCTAACCGTAGCTCCCCACCCAAAACATTTTTTTCAGTTAATATTAATTTCACCGGAGCTACCTATTTTGAAAAAAAGAAAAAATTTCGTATATTTTACTACGGCACGACCTAACCCTAGCTCCCCACCCAAAACATTTTTTTCAGTTAATATTCATTTCCCGGATCTACCTATTTTGAAAAAAATGTTCGTATATTTTGCTCTGGCACGACCTAACCGTAGCTCCCCACCCAAAAATTTTTTCAGGTAATATTAATTTTACCGTAGCTACCTATTTTGAAGAAAAAATTTTCGTATATTTTGCTCCGGCACGACCTAACCGTAGCTCCCCACCCAAAACATTTTTTTCAGTTAATATTAATTTCACCGGAGCTACCTATTTTGAAAAAAAGAAAAAATTTCGTATATTTTACTACGGCACGACCTAACCCTAGCTCCCCACCCAAAAATTTTTTTTTAGGTAATATTAATTTCACCGGAGCTACCTATTTTGAAAAAAAATTTTCGTATATTTTGCTCCGGCACGACCTAACCGTAGCTCCCCACCCAAAACATTTTTTTCAGTTAATATTCATTTCCCGGATCTACCTATTTTGATTAAAATGTTCATATATTTTGCTCTGGCACGACCTAACCGTAGCTCCCCACCCAAAAATTTTTTTTCAGGTAATATTAATTTTACCGTAGATACCTATTTTGAAGAAAAAATTTTCGTATATTTTGCTCCGGCACGATCTAACCGTAGCTCCCCACCCAAAAATTTTTTTTCAGTTAATATTAATTTCACCGGAGCTACCTATTTTGAAAAAAAGAAAAAATTTCGTATATTTTACTACGGCACGACCTAACCCTAGCTCCCCACCCAAAACATTTTTTTCAGTTAATATTCATTTCCCGGATCTACCTATTTTGAAAAAAATGTTCGTATATTTTGCTCTGGCACGACCTAACCGTAGCTCCCCACCCAAAAATTTTTTCAGGTAATATTAATTTTACCGTAGCTACCTATTTTGAAGAAAAAATTTTCGTATATTTTGCTCCGGCACGACCTAACCGTAGCTCCCCACCCAAAACATTTTTTTCAGTTAATATTAATTTCACCGGAGCTACCTATTTTGAAAAAAAGAAAAAATTTCGTATATTTTACTACGGCACGACCTAACCCTAGCTCCCCACCCAAAAATTTTTTTTTAGGTAATATTAATTTCACCGGAGCTACCTATTTTGAAAAAAAATTTTCGTATATTTTGCTCCGGCACGACCTAACCGTAGCTCCCCACCCAAAACATTTTTTTCAGTTAATATTCATTTCCCGGATCTACCTATTTTGATTAAAATGTTCATATATTTTGCTCTGGCACGACCTAACCGTAGCTCCCCACCCAAAAATTTTTTTTCAGGTAATATTAATTTTACCGTAGATACCTATTTTGAAGAAAAAATTTTCGTATATTTTGCTCCGGCACGATCTAACCGTAGCTCCCCACCCAAAAATTTTTTTTCAGGTAATATTAACTTCACCGGACCTACCTATTCAAAAAAAAAAAACAAAAGAGCTGTCATGGGACACCAGTTTGGAACGTAGTTCCTTAGCGTACATATAAGTAATTTTCATTTTTTATCAATTCAAAATTTTATTAATTTAAAAAGAAACTTTTTTCTACTTTTCCCAGTTTTCTCTAATTTTGCATTTTTTTCATTTAAAGAAACCTTTTTTAAGGAGCAATTTTAGACTGTTTTTTCGAATTTCGAAGATCTTTTTTGACATCGAAAATTCAAAAAGCTAAAACTAAGAGTCTGTTCACTTATTATAGTGATTATTGAATATTGAAAAATGAATTGAATTGAAAAATCTGGATTTAATATTCCAGATTTTTTAATTTGTAAACGACACGATTTTACTGCTGTTATTTAAAAAAAATGAAATAATTTTGTCCTAAAGCCGTTCACAAATTCAATTTTACTTCTTAAAATTCTGCAAAGGGAAATTTTAAATTTCCCATTACAAACTAAATTTGTAGGTGAATTCAAAAACTAAAATTGTATAGAAAAGAAAAAAGCGGCAAAAATGGGTAAGAAAATTCGGTCGGTCACGTATTATTATAAGCCAAATATTATTTTATAAGTAGTTGATTTTTTAGCAGATTATACAGAATGCAGAAAATTACGTCCTCAATTTAGAAATTGTGACTCTAAGTTTATCAATTTTCATACAACGTTCAATAAAAAACTATTACTATTTGCCGCGAGAGGGACTGTTTATTTGCCGCGAAAGGGACTGTTTACATTTTATCAAATCATATAAAATGCGACGGCGTCGACTCATTATTTAAACTTTAAAAAAATTAACTGGTATCGTTAATATTGACTGTTTTGACAACCCATTTATTTAAATTTTTTTCACCCATAAGTATGTGCTATTTTTCGCCATTGGGGCACTATTTGAATATTTAACTAAGTATAACTCTTTTGTTTACATTTGTTTTCACCCATAAGTATGTGCCTTTTTTCGCCATAGGAGTCGCTATTTGGAGATTTAAACAAGTGAATACTTATAAATTTTAATTTTTTGTTTTTGTTGTTTTTGCAACACAAAAAAAAAACAATTGTCAGCCGTGGCAAAGTATCGAAATATCTAACGCCGGCAGATGACTTGACTTGACTTGACTTGACTTGACTTGGTGCCGAATAGCGCCTTTATATTGACAAAATTATACAAAATTTAAATTTATTTACATTGAAATTAGTATGAAAATCTAAATTTTATTTGAAATATAAAATATTAATTAGTTAATAATAAAAAAATAATATTTTCTAAGTATTTTATTAATATTTTATAAAATCAAATAAAATTTAAGTTTTCATCAAATCATATAAAATGCGACGGCGTCGACTCATTATTTAAACTTTAAAAAAATTAACAGGTATCGTTAATTTACTTATAAATTTTAATTTTTTGTTTTTGTTGTTTACAACACAAAAAAAAAACAAATATCATAGCCAAAATGGCAAAGTATAGAAATATCTAACGCCGGCAGATGACTTGACTTGCCTCGGTACAGAATAGCGCCTTTATATTCGCAAAATAATACTGACAAAATTATACAAGATTTTTATCAACATTGAAATTAGTATGAAAATCTAAATTTTATTTGAACTATAAAATATTAATTAGTTAATAATAAAAAATTAATATTTACTAAATATTTTATTTTATAAATATTTTATAAATTGAAATAAAATTTAAGTTTATCAATTTTCATACAAAGTTCAATAAAAATACAAGAGCCGGCGGGACGTTTGATAGATTTGAAACATCGGAATTATTTTGTACAGATAATATTGATAGATAACTTTGATAGAATTTTGGATTTTAATTTTATAAATTTCATTGGATGTTTACTATTCTTTTTGTTTTATTTCTATTAATTATTAATGCAAACCAAAGAACACAATATTTATTAAAATACCTAAAAAAATATAATAAAAATATAATAATTTTTTTTAACTTTTTTTTTTTGTTTATCATGTACCGACAGACACCGACGCGATCATATTTTTGGTCGCTGCGGCTTAGCAGCGATATTTTCAAAATTTTTTGGAACTGCTGCTAAAAAAAAAAATCATTGCTCGCTCAAAATCTATGATCGCGTCGGGGTGTGTACCGACACTTTGTACTGACACTAAAGTGTTCAAATTTTTAATAAATTTTTCCATAAGAGCGTAGAATAAGGAACTACGTTCCAAAAAAAAATTTCGTATATTTTGCTCCGGCACGACCTAACCGTAGCTCTCCACCCAAAAAATTTTTTTCAGGTAATATTAATTTCACCGGAGCTACCTATTTAAAAAAAAAAAAAATTCGTATATTTTGCTCCGGCACGACCTAACCGTAGCTCCCCACCCAAAAAATTTTTTTCAGGTAATATTAATTTCACCGGAGCTACCTATTTAAAAAAAATATTTTTTCGCATATTTTGCTCCGCCACGACCTAACCGTAGCTCCCCACCCAAAATTTTTCGTATATTTTGCTCCGGCACGACCTAACCGTAGCTCCCCAACCAACATTTTTCGGCTGGTAATCTTAATTTCACCGCAGCTACCTATTTAAAAAAAAAAAAAATTCGTATATTTAGCTCCGGCACGACCTAACCGTAGCTCCCCACCCCAAAAATTTTTTTTCAGTTAATATTAGTTTCACCGGAGTTACCTATTTAAAAAAAATATTTTTTTTGTATATTTTGCTCCGGCACGACCTAACCGTAGCTCCCCATCCAAAATTTTTCGGCTGGTAATCTTAATTTCACCGGAGCTACCTATTTAAAAAAAAAAAAAAATTCGTATATTTTGCTCCAGCACGGCCTAACCGTAGCTCCCCACCCAAAAATTTTTTTTCAGTTAATATTAATTTCACCGGAGCCACCTATTTAAAAAAAAAAAATTTTTCGTATATTTTGCTCTGGCACGACCTAACAGTAGCTCCCCACCCAAAAATTTTTTTTCAGGTAATATTAATTTCACCGGAGCTACCTATTTTGAAGAAAAAATTTTCGTATATTTTGCTCCGGCACGACCTAACCGTAGCTCCCCACCCAAAACATTTTTTCAGTTAATATTAATTTCACCGGAGCTACCTATTTTGAAAAAAAAAATATTTTTCGTATATTTTGCTCCGGCACGACCTAACCCTAGCTCCCCACTCAAAAATTTTTTTTCAGGTAATCTTAATTTCACCGGAGCTACCTATTTTGAAAAAAAAATTTTCGTATATTTTGCTCCGGCATGACCTAACCGTAGCTCACCACCCAAAAATTTTTTTTCATGTAATATTAACTTCACCGGACCTACCTATTTAAAAAAAAAAAAAATTTCGTATATTTTGCTCCGGCACGACCTAACCGTAGCTCCCCACCCAAAAAATTTTTTTCAGGTAATATTAATTTCACCGGAGCTACCTATTTAGAAAAAAAAAAAAAATTCGTATATTTTGCTCCGGCACGACCTAACCGTACCTCCCCACCCAAAAATATTTTTTCAGGTAATATTAATTTCACCGGAGCTACCTATTTAAAAAAAATATTTTTTCGTATATTTTGCTCCGGCAGACCTAACCGTAGCTCCCCACCCAAAATTTTTCGTATATTTTGCTCCGGCACGACCTAACCGTAGCTCCCCAACCAACATTTTTCGGCTGGTAATCTTAATTTCACCGCAGCTACCTATTTAAAAAAAAAAAAAATTTCGTATATTTAGTTCCGGCACGACCTAACCGTAGCTCCCCACCCAAAAAATTTTTTTCAGTTAATATTAATTTCACCGGAGTTACCTATTTAAAAAAAATATTTTTTCGTATATTTTGCTCCGGCACGACCTAACCGTAGCTCCCCACCCAAAATTTTTTTTCAGGTAATCTTAATTTCACCGGAGCTACCTATTTCAAAAAAAAAAAAATTTCGTATATTTTGCTCCGGCACGACCTAACCGTAGCTCCCCACCCAAAAAATTTTATTTCAGGTAATATTAATTTCACCGGAGCTACCTATTTTGAAAAAAAAAAAAATGTTCGTATATTTTGCTCCGGCACGACCTAACCGTAGCTTTTTTTGCTTGTAATATTGGGCCCTATATATAAATATATTTGAAATTAAAAAATCTTGTCATTGGGAATCGAACCCGGCACCTTCAGACTTATACCTTGTTTACACCAAAATGGAATCATAGTTTAATCCTACTTTAATCCTATGATTGAAAACGTGCGTTTACACCAAAAAAAAGTGGGACTTATTTGACATTAAAAAAAATTAAATTTGTATAAAAAATTTACAAATAAAAAATTGATGAAATTAATGATGAAATACCTACCTAAAATTCTCAAATAAATAATAAAAAAAAATAAAGTTTTCTTTTCTACTCAAATTCAGTTAAACATTAATTTAAAAAAAAAAAAATATTTTTTTTTCCAAAATTTTAAAATGTTTTTAATTTTTTTTTTGTCAATAAACTATTTTTTATTACAATTGTCAAAAATTAAATTGTCACTAGCCACAAATTTCCATACAAACACAACTTCGTTTATTGTGCCACAATGATATTTAGTGAATTATGCTATGTTTTATTCCAATTTATTTCAATTCATCCCTGAAATTTGTCTTAGATTGGCCAATCCAACTTCCAATCCGAGAAACTTTTTTATATGAAAATGCGAGTTTCAATCAGACAAAGATCCTAGGATTTGTTCCAATCCGCTTTTAATCCCTTGGTGTAAACAAGGTATTACAGTCTGATGTTCTAGCCACTAAGCCATATTGTCCATATGATTTTGGGTTTCTTAAATATAATAAAAAAATAAGTATTCTTATTCTTATTTTTCTGAGAAAAATGATGACGATTCTGAGAAAAATTCGATTCGAAAATGGATTTTTACCCTCTACCAAAAAACATCATACGCGGCTAAAGAAGTATAAACTTCAAAAATTCAGGTTTTCATTTTTTTTCTAATTTAGAGGTTTAAAATATGAAATTGAATTTTACTAATTTGAGATTTCGATTTAAAATTTTATGGAAGTAGACATAGTTTTACTATAGGACGTGTGAGGATTCCATTCTTAGTGCGAATCGTTGCAGCCCGGATTTCTCTATATTTCCCTTTATGGACGTCAATTACCCGGCCTAATCTCCACTGAGTTGGCAGCAGATTATCCTCTTTTATGACGACTATTCTATCAACTACGATCTGAGATTCTTGGTTTTTCCTTTTTGATCGTTGGTGAAGGGTATTCAAGTAATCCTTGCTCCACCTATTCCAGAAATATTGTCTGATTTTTTGAACTTCGTTCCATCTTTTTAAGTCCGACATTTCGACTTCAAGTGGAAGTTCAGGGGGAGTAAAAAATGAACGAACAATCAAGAAATGAGCTGGTGTCAAAGCGTTCAGTTCGGTTGAGTCGTCATTTAATACGGTTAAAGGATAGCCTTTTGTAAGACGGTTACAACGACCTCGAAAAATTTTTAATTGGAATGGGCCAGCGAAATACAAACTGACGTGGACGAATAGGCAATTAGGGTTAGGGTTTTTTGTTTGTGAATCACACAAATCTTACAATTGTTTACTACAGCCTTACATAACTGTTTTAATTTAATTATCCAAAATTCCTGTCGTATGATGCTCATCATTAAAAAAATATTGCCATGTAGAGTGAGTTTGTGAATTGATGCAAGGTAAAGTTTTGTAAAATGACTGCGATTGGGAATTATTATAGGGTGTTTTTCGTTGTTATAAGTATCGTTGAGATTAACTAATCTACCATTCATTCTAATTAATGCATTTTCATCTAAAAACGGATTAAACTAATAACTAGATTTAGGGAGGAGTAATTTTTCATTTAGAAGTTGAAGAAGTTTAAAATATTTTCTCTGAGCGTTTAAAATTAATTTAGTTTTAACATTTTTTATTTCAGACGCGGCAATCGGTTTAGGAAATTTTATACGAAGCTCTGAAGTGGTCAAACAAATTGAAGTAAATCTATGGCAGATTGCTAACACTCTCAATGCTCGGAAAAGGTCAGAGAAATGTTCAGAAATTTCAGTTTCTATACATGTGTTTTATCGATCTTTCAACAGATACAGAGGTATATTATAGAGATAGCTAATTAAAAATTAATAATTGGTATACTCCTTTTTTTTTTTAAAAAAAGTATTATACAATACATTGTATAATTATAAAAAAAAAAATCAGAAAGAACAAAACAAAAAAAAAAAGAATCTTTTTTTCTTTTCAACTTATAACGATACAAATACAAATTAAGCCCAAGAGAATCTTCTGGGCCATCTGGAGTCATCATTACCCTTAGAGGTAATGGTAGACCAAAATGCTGAAATGGACATCGACTTTCAATCAATGTCTCCAATGGTTTGGACTTAAATCCCCATAAGAAAAGGTACAAAAAGGAAAACACTGGATTACCAGACAGATCAAAACAAAAGTGAAACTAACAGATTCCATATACTTACCCAATTGGAGAACAAAGTGCCACACAGTAACAATACACATGGTAATGAACAAAATAAAATAAATACTTTAAATAACAATAAGAAAGAAAAAATTACCTTTTGTCCCCCAATAATAATGGGTAAAAATAATATAAATATAAAAAAATTAAATTAATTGTCTATAATTCTTTACGTATACTGGAGTATTATTATCTATTCTTAAATTTTGTGTGTAAAAGTTATTTGTCGACATTTTGTCATCTTTCATATGGAAAATATTACTATATTGTTCACATAAATTTAGTAATTTGTCTTTATATTGTGGTTTAATATTTTTTGCCATTATTTGAAGCAATTCTTTTGTTCTATTCTGATTTTTATTTGTATCGATTCTTAGGATGTTAAAATTTGAAAGAGGTTCTGATTTAATTAAAGTATTTTTAGGAATTATTCGAATATTATCTGATAAATTTAAAACTTTAATTAAGGTAAAAGCACCAGTAGCCGTTAATGCAACAGTACGCGTTAATTTTCTAGTTTTTTTACTTTATTTTTTAATTTAAAAATTTTTTTTTTAATTTTTTTTTCGAATTATTAAAATTTGAATAGTTTTCTTCATCTAAATTAGATTGGTTTTTAATTTTTTGATAATTTGGGCAGTTAAAAAAAATAAATAAAAATATAAGTTTGCAAAAAAGTCATTTTCCTTAAAACACTTAATATTAAGCTAAGATTTTCAATAAATTTGCTAGGGATTTTTAAATAATAAAAACAATTTTTTTTATTAAATTGAATTAAAAAATGGAAGCATGATTAAGTTAAGAAAAAAAAAAATAAATAAAAAATAAAATATTAATTAATTTTTTAATAATTAAAAAATAAATTGACGGATATTGGGTCGTCATTTTTTTGTAGGTGCCCTCGAGACGTTAATTATGTAACGGGTTTTAGGTCTTTAGAGTTTTTTTTTGTACCAATTTTCGTTAACCGTTTTTTCATACATTTTTGCGACAAATAGTACTAGAAAATATTTCACAATGATGAGGGAAAAGTAAATAGATAATTTTTTATAATTCCAAGTACCAGTTGACATTTTATAATACATTAGTAAATAAAAACCTTCAACAAAAACCAACTCCTCTAAGTATCAATTTTGGTCGAAATCTTTCATTTTTATAGGTTACTACAATAGACACATACAAACACGCCCATGTACTTATTTTTATTGGAATTCAACGAATCGTTAAAAAAAGAATTTGAAAGTAATTTGTTTTGGTCGGTTGAGTGGTTCTAACTTCAACGACTCAAACCTAGTCTTATTCTTTATCTGAGATAAAAGTGATTAAGATTTCTTTCAAGTATGTATTTCTTTTGGTGTTCAGCAGACGAAACAAAATTCGTCCAGTAGATCGGAAGTTATCAAGATTTTTCTAGAGTACAATAAAAAAAGAAATTAAATTAAATAAATTTAAATATATCGATACATAAGTTACGGTAAATGTAAGAATTCCGATAAATGTAAGTTTAAAACCCGTAATTTTAATATTACATTACATTTATCGGCTCGATTGGCCCAATTTTTGTGTAGGGTGTAGAGGGGTTATCCCTGAACAAAAGAGTGGGGTGCAGGGCGGCGGGCGGGCGAACTGGTGGTCGGTCATTGGGATTTTCGGTGCGCGCAATTCCGCTGTGAATAAAATGTAATTAGATAAGTAAAGTAAATTTTTTGAAGGGCTACTCATTCCGAATGGGAAAATTAAAACAGTCTCAATATTTACAAACATTCTTAAAAATTAGGTTGTACGATGTTACAAAAAAAATATGTTTGGTAGGTATCATATTTTTTTATACTTTAGAGTTCAGAACTTTAGACACAAGTTTAATATGTCTTTTTTCAGTTGGACGCTACGCTTTGAACTTCTAAAAAACTCATAAATTATTTTAAATTAGTTTTTAAACGAACTTTAATGAATTTATGCCAATTGGCATTATGGCGTTAGAAAATACGTCAGACGTCACACATACTTTTTAGAAAAAATATCAAAAAAACGTTTTTTAAATATGATTTTAAAATCGTATCCTAATTTTTAAGAATGTTTGTAAATATTCTGTTCGATTTTCTTGAAACTTATATGATTGAGACTGTTTTATATTTTGTCTAAATATGTAGATGAAATTTCTAAAGTAAAACGTTGTTTTGCTAAACCTGGACGGCTGCCCTAGGGGGATGTCGATGGTTGTCTCCTGTTCAGCATAACAACTTTCTATTTTAAAATCTCGATAATACCTATACTTATTTACAAATATAAGGAAAAGAATCATTGGTATACCTAATCCGATAATCTATAAAAAGTTTGAGGGGGAGGGGGGGGGGCATATAAATATGTCTGAAACTAAGGGTGGTTTTTAGGGCCGCTTCCATTTCCCCTCCAAATTTCAGAATGATCTGAGGTGTTCAGTTTTCGGAAAGAAAAAGATTCTTCGTAAAAGATTCTTCGTAAAAGAATCTTAATTGAAAAATAACCCCTCACGGTTTTAATTCAAATTTAGATAGAAAATAGAACCTAATTCAGAAAAAGGGCAAATTAAGGTTTATATCTCACGTGAGTTTGAAATAAAACCTATTATGTCTTATTTCGTTAAGGTTTATAACATGGTACTACAAAAATAACGGATACTGGTGCACCACTTAACGGAAAAGCATACACATAAAATTTTCGTTAACGGAAACTACTGCCTTTCGTGGTTTTGTACAAATAGCGAAAAAAAATTTTTTTTTTAAAAATAGAAATAATTTTCCTGATTTTATTTTAAATCAGCATTAAATTATCTTTCAAAAAATCCGAAGCGGTTGAAAAAATATTTTGAATTGACCTCTGCGATTTTACACAAAGGTCGAAATTCACGAACTATAACGGGTACTACTGCTTTTACCTTAAAGGAGTTTTTGAAGAAACTATCGTACGTGGAATGAAAATATCAGGTGCGATTTCTTGATCAAGCACCACACAAGGAGAATCATTTGGAAGAATAAAAGTACGAATGACTTCACATCTAGAAGGTAAAACAATTGAATTTTCACTAGGGTTTTCTAAAATTGGAATTGAAAAAAAATAAGAATTATTGTTGAGTGTTATTTGCATAGAATCATAATTTATTTGACACTTATAAAATTTGAGAAAGTCTTTGCCTAAAATATTATCCGAAGGGATATAAAATTCGTCTGGAACTACATATAGTAAACAAGATAAAATTTGGTGTTTAAAATGAAAGTTGACGTTGATTGTACCTAAACTTTTTATAGAATTTTGCGTGATTCCCAAATTGCTTATAATATTATTTGAATTTAATTAAATTTTTAAGTTAAAATTTGAATCGATTGATGAAATTTTTATCAAAGAAATATCTGCTTGAGTATCGACTAGAAATGTTGAGCCTTGGAAATTTAATTTAGAATTTAAAATTATAAAATCAGAAAAATTTGGATTGATGTTAAAAACATTTTTAGTAATTACTTTAGATTTAGTAGTTGAATTTGGATAATAATTAGGAAAATTTTTATATTCTTTTGAATAATTTCTATTTTGGCTAGAATTTGGTCTTAAATTAGAATTATAATAAATTTTCGTTATATTTGAATTTGAATATGAGTTAGTATTAAATTGTAATATAGGATTAATGTGATGTGTATTAAAATTAGCGTTCTTTAATTTTGCTGTAAACGTATTTGATCTTGTTCCCCCTGGCCATTTTGGGGGGCCTGGTCGTTTCCCGCGTATCGTACATAATTATTTTGATTAAAATTTCTATTCGCATTTCCTCTATTACCACGATTATTATTAAAGTACCCACGATTATTGTTGAAATTACTCCAATTATTATTAAAATTACCTCGATTGTTGTTCCCATTTCTATAATTATTGTTTTGAAAATTATTATTTATGATTCGTTGGTTTTGGTGTTAAAATTTCCCCTATTATAATTTCCGCGAAAGTTATTATTAGAACGATTTCCATAAGAATTTCTAAACGAATTATTATTTTTGGAACGTAGTTCCTTATTCTACGCTCTTATGGAAAAATTTATTAAAAATTTGAACACTTTAGTGTCAGTACAAAGTGTCGGTACACACGCCGACGCGATCATAGATTTTGAGCGAGCAATGATTTTTTTTTTAGCAGCAGATCCAAAAAATTTTGAAAATATCGCTGCTAAGCCGCAGCGACCAAAAATATGATCGCTTCGGCGTCTGTCGTTACATGATAAACAAAAAAAAAAAGTTAAAAAAAATTATTATATTTTTATTATATTTTTTTAGGTATTTTAATAAATATTGTGTTCTTTGGTTTGCATTAATAATTAATAGAAATAAAACAAAAAGAATAGTAAACATCCAATGAAATTTATAAAATTAAAATCCAAAATTCTATCAAAGTTATCTATCAATATTATCTGTACAAAATAATTCCGATGTTTCACATCTATCAAACTTCCCGCCGGCTCTTGTATTTTTTATTGAACTTTGTATGAAAATTGATAAACTTAAATTTTATTTCAATTTATAAAATATTTATAAAATTAAACATTTAGTAAATATTGATTTTTTATTATTAACTAATTAATATTTTATAGTTCAAATAAAATTTAGATTTTCATACTAATTTCAATGTTAATAAAAATTTTGTATAATTTTGTCAGTATTATTTTGCCAATATAAAGGCGCTATTCGGTACCAAGGCAAGTCAAGTCGTCTGCCGGCGTTAAATATTTCGATACTTTGCCATTTTGGCTTATGATATTTCTTTTTTTTTGTGTTGCAAAAAAAACAAAAACAAAAAATTTAAATTTTTAAGTATTCACTTGTTTAAATCTCCAAATAGCAACTCCTATGGCGAAAAAAGGCACATACTTATGGGTGAAAACAAATGTAAACAAAAGAGTCATACTTAGTTAAATATTCAAATAGTGCCCCAATGGCGAAAAATAGCACATACTTATGGGTGAAAAAAATTTAAATAAATGGGTTGTCAAAACAGTCAATATTAACGATACCTGTTAATTTTTTTAAAGTTTAAATAATGAGTCGACGCCGTCGCATTTTATATTATTTGATAAAATGTAAACAGTCCCTTTCGCGGCAAATAAACAGTCCCTCTCGCGGCAAATACTAATAGTTTTTTATTGAACGTTGTATGAAAATTGATAAACTTAGAGTCACAATTTCTAAATTGAGGACGTAATTTTCTGCATTCTGTATAATCTGCTAAAAAATCAACTACTTATAAAATAATATTTGGCTTATAATAATACGTGACCGACCGAATTTTCTTTCCCATTTTTGCCGCTTTTTTCTTTTCTATACAATTTTAGTTTTTGAATTCACCTACAAATTTAGTTTGTTATGGGAAATTTAAAATTTCCTTTTGCAGAATTTTAAGAAGTAAAATTGAATTTGTGAACGGCTTTAGGACAAAATTATTTCTTTTTTTTTAAAATAACAGCAGTAAAATCGTGTCGTTTACAAATTAAAAAATCTGGAATATTAAATCCGATTTCAATTTTTTTAATAATCACTAATAAGTGAACAGACTCTTAGTTTTAGCTTTTTGAATTTTCGATGTCAAAAAAGATCTTCGAAATTCGAAAAAACAGTCTAAAATTGCTTCTTAAAAAAGGTTTCTTTAAATGAAAAAAATGCAAAATTAGAGAAAACTGGGAAAAGTAGAAAAAAGTTTCTTTTTAAATTAATAAAATTTTGAATTGATAAAAAATGAAAATTACTTATATGTACGCTAAGGAACTACGTCCCAAACTGGTGTCCCATGACAGCTCTTTTGTTTTTTGTTCTAAACGACAGAACCTGTTCTTCTTGCGATTGTAAATCGATCTCTATTAAAAATTTTGAGACCACTTCTCTAGAATCTTTAAATTGTGTCGATGATAAAACAGCTTTGGTCAGATCGGATCTTTCACATTTCAACTGTCTTTTCAATACAAATTTCTTTAGCTTTCTGTGTTGGTATACCTTCTAACACAAGTGAACGACGAAAAGCTTCAGCTAATTCATTAGCTTTTTCTGAAAAATTTTGTAAAGTGTTCCTATCCGTTCTTAAAGTTTTTATTTTTCCCTCTATAATTTTAAAACTTTCGGGTTTTATCGAATTATTAAGGTCTTGTTTAATGAGTTCTACCGTATTAGAATCATCAGCTATAGATTCGCGAGCTGTACCGTCAAGCTTGGATAAAATAAAATTATCTAATAAATTTTTTAAGTCTGCTGTCTCTGCTAATGTGTCTAACAAATTTATTGAGTCTATAAAAGTGCTAGTGGATCACTACTATAATTTCTATTTATTTGTGAACTTGCTAAACGCAAAAAATCTACATTCGAAAGAGCCATTTTGTCAAGGGTATCGTCAAAGTTTTCTTCAGCACTGTCTTCTCCTAAAATTTGTTCTGGTTCGATTTGTTTTATTTTACTCTATTCTGTTTCGATTTGTTTTTTAATCTGTTGTAGTTCGGTAGAAGATCTGAACAATTTAATAGTTTGATACTATCTTGTAAATTTTCGTAACAATAATGACGATCTTTAGCTAAAATTTGATGATGTTTGTCTTCGAATGTAATACAAGCTTGAAGAAATGTATGTACGTAGATGTTATATGTTTCTTCAATATTTATTTTGATTGCTTGTAGTGTTTCTGAATTTTTTATTTTAGTTACTTTCAGAATGCGTTTGTAAGCTTTACTTTAGCTGTTTGGATTTCGAGACAAGCTTCATCCATAAAAAAAAATTCGAATTCAAAAAAAAACTTTGTAGTAACATGTAATAAGAAATATTGTTATAAATATACAGGCATACCTCGATTAACGCTACCTCTTTTAGCGCTGTTTCGCTATAGCGCTCTTTTGATTATTTGAAAAAAAATTTTTTTTTCAATTTTAAAATATTTTTTAAAACGTTTTATTTTTCTAACTTCATATTTATAATTCTTGGAATCCGTCTTTTTCAAAATTTCAAAAATAATTATGATTCGGGAAATCCTAAATATCAAAAATCATCAAATAATTATAATTCGGGGAATCGTAATGTGAAATTTTGTATTAATTGTTCATTCGAAATAGTGATACAAATAGTTTTATTGTTTTGTTATACCTATGTATTGAAAACTAATTTAGTTTCTAATTGTTAAAAAAAATATAAATGAATTAAAAAGCAACTTCTTTTCAGTTTTATTTTATAATCCTTCCATAAAAAAATTTTTTTTTTGAAAAAGTTATTAATTTTAATATAATTTTGAAATTAATATGATTTAAAAAAATAATATAATTTTAAAAAAAAAATTTAATATAGAATTAAAAAAGAAAAAATTAATTGTAATGAAATACTTGTTGTTAATGATGAAATTGCTGCTGCTTCAGTTTGACAATTTGCTGTTGCTGGTGATAAATGTAATTTTCGGAGCTGCTGCTGCTGTTGTCATTGCTGCTGCTCATAAAACAGCTTATGTTGTAAATTTTAAGTATTTACAAAATTCAATTATATATTTTTTTTTATTTCTTTGTTTAAAATTATTTAAATTTTTTTTTGTTATTTAAAAATTTTTTTTTAAATTTTTTATAGGAGTTCGAAAAGAAAATCATTCCAATTTTCAATTCGCTTTTTTAAATTTAGTATTGAAATTTAATATTGATTTTTAATGTTAAAAAAAAATTTAGAATTATTTAAAAAAAAAAAGTTTTATTTTATTTCGAAAATGTACAAAAAAAATTATTTTTTTTCTTTATAGATCAGTTTCACGTAGGATTTCAGTAAAATCACGGAGAGGTCTTCAAATGTGGTTTTCTTTCAACCCAATCGAAAGTAGCTTAAAAACTATGAGTACGGTGAAATTTTTGTTTCCCGAAATTCGGTCTCGTTCCGGAGCTACAGCCACTTAAAGTGCCAAAAACAGTCATTTTTTGCTCCCATTTCCCAGCTTAATACAGATCAGATTTCACTGGTCTTGGTTTTAAATAAAAGGTCTCGAAAAATTTGAATGTCTTTTCATGATTTTTTTAATTCTACCGGATTCTGATCCTTAATCTGCATTTCAAGCTTCTTATTTCTGTTATTTTGTCGAAAAAAAAATAAACAAAACAAATTTATTTTTAGAATATATATATTATAAGTTCCTTTTTATTATGTTATGAGTTCTTGATAAAAATTAATTTTAATAAATACAAATTATTCGCAACAAATTTGAAAAAATAATTATAATAACAAATAACAATAACATTAAAATAATAAGTAATATTAATATCGTCCATTTTTTCAATCTTGAGTTCAAAAAAAATAAAAAAGCAACCACAGGTCTAGTTCACATGTACATATAATCTGAACCAAATTTAATTTAATACTTACCTGTTTGAAGCTACAACTCCTTAAGTTTAAAATTAAAAATTTTACCTGCTGTAATAAGTTCTATTAGATCTGAATTAAATTTTTTCATAATTTCCACTCACTATAATTATACAACTTGTAACTAATTACCACGAGAAACGTTTTCTGTTAAATATTTCTAATTTTTTTTTGTAGTGAGTATTACTTCAGACGAAAAATTGCCATTTTCGATACAAAAAACAAAATAAAGGAAATTAAATGTAAAAATAATTATTTTTTGTGTGTAAAGTTAATTTTTTAAATTAATACAGCGAATAATTAACATTTCTTTATTGAATTTCATTTAATTAATGAAAAGAAAAATATTAAAATTTCTTACATATTTTCAAAGGTAAACATATTCTATAGTCCCTTTAGAAAAAAACAGCTGTTTTTAATATTATTATTTCTTTTTTAAAATTAAATTTTTATCAATATTTTAAAACCATTTTTTTGTAATTTCAAGTCGTTTGTTTGTAAATTCCTTATAAGACATATTCAAATTTTTCGAAACCTTTTATTTAAAACCAAGACCAATGAAATCAGATTTGTATTAAGGTGTGAAATGGGAGCAAAAAATGACTGTTTTTGGCACTTTAAGTGGCTGTAGCTCCGGAACGAGACCGAATTTCGGGAAACAAAAATTTCACCGTACTCATAGTTTTTAAGCTACTTTCGATTGGGTTGAAAGAAAACCACATTTGAAGACCTCTCCGTGATTTTACTGAAATCTTACGGGAAACTGATCTATATATTTTTTTTGTTTTATTGAAGTTTATACTTCTTTAGCGGCGTTTGATGATTTTTGGTAGAGGGTAAAAATCCATTTTCATATAGAATTTTTCTCAGCATCGTCATCATTTTTCTCAGAAAAATTAGAATAAGAATACTTATTTTTTTATTATATTTAAGAAACCCAAAATCATATGGACAATATGGCTTAGTGGCTAGAACATCAGACTGTAAGTCTGAACGTGCCTGGTTCGTTTCCCAATGACAAGATTTTTTAATTTCAAATATATGTATATGGGGGATGGAAATAAGGCCGCAGGAAATAAGGCCGCGACGTTTTTTTGTTGCAGTCTTATTTCATTTTGAAAAATGAAATAAGACCGCGAAGATTTTTTCGCGGCCTTATTTCGTTTTTCAAAATGAAATAAGGCCGCGAAAAAATCCTCGCGGTCTTATTTCATTTTGAAAAATGAAATAAGACCGCAAAAAATTCCTCGCGGCCTTATTTCGTTTTGAAAAATGAAATAAGGCCCGCGACAAAAAAAAACAATTATTCGGAGGGCTAATTTCATTTTTATAAACGAAATAAGGCCGCGTAATCTTGTGAGGTGAGCGCACAGGGCAGGGGCCAGCAGGGCGGCGGGCGGGCGGTTGGTCAGTGGGATCCCACTGACCAACCGCCCGCCCGCCGCCCTGCTGCCCCCTGCCCTGTGTGCTCACCTCACAAGATTACGCGGCCTTATTTCGTTTTTCAAAATGAAATAAGGCCGCGAAAAAATCCTCGCGGCCTTATTTCATTTTTCAAAATGAAATTAGCCCTCCGATTAATTTTTTTTTTGTCGCGGTCTTATTTCATTTTTCAAAACGAAATAAGGCCGCGAGGAATTTTATGCGGTCTTATTTCATTTTTCAAAATGAAATAAGACCGCGAGGATTTTTTCGGGGCCTTATTTCATTTTTCAAAATGAAATAAGACCGCAACAAAAAACCTATCGCGGCCTTATTTCCCGCGGTCTTATTTCACTGCGCCTATGTATATATAGGGCCCAATATTACAAGCAAAAAAAGCTACGGTTAGGCAAAATATACGAAAATTTTTTTTTTTTTAAATAGGTAGCTCCGGTGAAATTAAGATTATCTGAAAAAAAATTTTGGGTGGGGAGCTACGGTTAGGTCGTGCCGGAGCAAAATATACGAAAATTTTTTTTTTTTAAATAGGTAGCACCGGTGAAATTAATATTACCTGAAAAAAAAATTTGGGGGGGGAGCTACGGTTAGGTCGTGCCAAAGCAAAATATACGAAAATTTTTTTGTTTTTAAATAGGGAGCTCCGGTGAAATTAATATTAACTGAAAAAAAATTTTTGGGTGGGGAGCTACGGTTAGGTCGGGCCGGAGCAAAATATACGAACATTTTTTTTTTTTTTTTAAATAGGTAGCTCCGGTGAAATTAATATTAACTGAAAAAAATTTTTGGGTGGGGAGCTACGGTTAGGTCGTGCCGGAGCAAAATATACGAACATTTTTTTTTTTTTAAATAGGGAGCTCCGGTGAAATTAATATTAACTGAAAAAAAAATTTTGGGTGGGGAGTTACGGTTAGGTCGTGCCGGAGCAAAATATACGAAAAAATTTTTTTTTTAAATAGGTAGCTCCGGTGAAATTAAGATTACCAGCCGAAAAATTTTGGGTGGGGAGCTACGGTTAGGTCGTGCCGGAGCAAAATATACGGAATTTTTTTTTGAAGTTTATACTTCTTTAGCCGTTTTTTTGGTAGAGGGTAAAATATTTTAATTAAGTATATTAGTTCAGAATTATTTGATTAACTTATATAAAAATTACCTTGAATACAATTTTTAATAATATTTGGATTTTAATATATCTTTTGTTGGCTCGAATTTTAAAACTCCACCTTCATTCATCACCCCTTCTGTCGTATGGAACAAAGCAGCAACGGTGTCTGTACCTAACCGGTTTCTGGTATAAGATTTGCAGTGCCTTAAATTGCTGAAAACTCTTTCTACTGACGCATTGAAAATGGTAAAATTAAACAAAAAATTATGATTTTTTTCAAATTTTCAAACAGTGGCAGACCAATTGAATTCTTTAAGGCAAAAACTTTTTGCCAATATTTTGCGGCTTCAATATCTGTAGATAACCCCATATTCTTGAAAATTTAAGAATGCATGTTGCTTCCACTCATTGTCTAGCGTTTGTAAATCAACTTCAACAAAAGGGAATCTGTCAAAAAAAGACGACAATGATTTTATTTCATAAGATTGCACGAATTTAGGATTTACAATTTTTATGATTTTGTAAATATCATCATCAAAAACATATCTTTTTTTTAATTGAGATACAAGCTCAATGTAAAACTCTAAGCAATTTTTATAAAATTTCTTTATTTCTTACGGAGGAATCGTAGATTTTTTTTCTTTTAAAGTTGAAGTCGCTGCAACACCAATATAAATATCATTAATATTAACAAAAAAAATCGTATTTTTCTGGTCAACTGCAAAAAAGTCTTTATTTTTTATAAATTCTAGTTTGATATAATTGCTGCATATATGCTCCAATAATTTCCTTATTTCAGGTTGAAGTTTGTGAAGAAGTGGGGTTTCCGCCTGAAACATTATGTTGAGTTCTGTTATTAAACCTAATGTATAGGACATAAATTCGAAATAAATTTTAGTAAAAACATTGCCAAATGTGTCTAATACAGAATCAGTCGTTTTTGAAGGGTCTTCAAAGGCCTGTAAACGGAAATAAGCCTTCAATGCATCGTATTGTGCTAAAACTCTATCCACACAGTTTTTTTGAGACAGCCATCTAGTTGCAGCTGGTAATAGAATTTTATGTCGTTCTAGGCTGTAATAATCTTGAAATTCCGAAAATTTTTCTTGTCGCGAATAACTGCGGCTGAAATGGGCTCCCACATTTCTTAGCAAATCTTCGATCGAACGAGGTAATTTCAAGCACGCTTTTGAAGCGGCCAAGTGGGCCATATGACACGAACATTTCACTAACGCTATGTGTGGTAATTTTTCTTTTAACTTTGAAAATACAGAATTATGCTCACCAACTATAAAATTTGGGGTGTCGGATGAAAATCCTATTAAATTTTGAATTGGAATACTTTTTTCCGACAAACATGATTCAAGACAATGAAATAATCCAGATGCTGTACTGGAAGCACATTCCCTCATATCTAAGAATATGGTTCGAACCTTTGTTCGATCATCATCATAAAAAATTGCAGTGAACGCACATTCCTTTTTAGAACTTTGGTCTGTTGTTTCATCCATAATAAGGCTGAAATATCTGCTAAAATTTTTTTTTCCAACTATTAAATTGCTAAAAAAAGGCCCAAGACCTTTTTTGACAATTGATGTCGCTTTAGTTCTTTTGACAGCCAATTTTTTCGCTGTTTCGGAATCAGGGAAAATATCTGCGAGAAGAGGTGTCAAGGTGTCCATTAAAGAAATTGGTAACTCATTAGTTGCTAAAAGAGCACTTAATTTGATTTCAGCCCTTTTCACTTTTAATTCCTCTCTAGTTGATTGTTTGAATATTTCTGGCAACGATTTAAAGTTTTCAATTTTTTTCATATTTTGGACATGTTTAATTGAATTTTTGTGCCTCAAAAGAACAACTTTGTGAGCAACAATGTTAACATTACATAATTTACAAAAGCCTTCTTCGTTATTAAGTTTGTTGAGCCAATTTTTGAACTCGTCCATTTCAAGCCAGCTGATTTGGAATCTGTATTTGGGTATTTTCTGTTTCTCAACGATATTGGTACTTGGTTCTTCTTCTTGAACAATGTTTATTTCTACATCATCAGATGTAATCTTAAAAAAAATATTTTTGAAATAAAAATGAATAAATTTTATTTGCAAAATTTTTAATTTTTCATTCCAGATTCCCCGGAATTGAAAAAACTTCCCTTAACTGAAATAAAATTGTAAATAAGTTCTTATTAATTAGCTAATCTACCTACCTTAGTTTTATCTGATGATGCTGAAGCTACGTTTGTTTTGAATTTTTTAAACAAATATTTTTCCATTTTTTTTCAAATATTTTAGCAAAAATTATAACTCTATTTTTTGTTTATTAATTTTTTTTCTCGATCCACAAATATCAAAGATTTTGAAATGAAAACGAAAAGAAGAAAGAATACAACGGCTAACGGTAAAATTGCATAGCTTGTTTTATTTACTTGTTTTGTTATTCTTTTCTTTCTTATTGTTACCCAGTAAATATTTTATAGGTGAAAACCCGGTTAATATTAGGTTAGAGAAACTCAGTGATTACCTGATATTGGCACCGGGTAGTCTATTAAAATTTTTCATACATGCGTTCGCTTCTGGCAGGTATCATTACCTGGTCATTCAATAAAAAAGAAACGAAACGAAACGGAATGAAATAAAAGTCAATTAAATTAGTGGCTTCTCCACAAATATGGTTTTTTTTAAATATAAGGGCTTCTTCCTGAAAGATTTCTTAAAATTTTCTCAAATTCTTTCTAAAAATAATAAAAAGCTAAAATTGTAAAAATTGTAAAAATAATAAAAAGCAAAAATAAAAAAAAAAACAAAAGAGCTGTCATGGAACACCAGTTTGGAACGTAGTTCCTTATGCCTTGTTCAGACAACGACTTAATCATGATTTCGTAATCATGATTTACGTAGATAATCATACTTTGAAAACGTGTGTGAACGCGATTATGAACGAAAACAAAAAAAGTAAACAACATGAAAGCAAACAAAATAAAAACATAAATATTATTTGCTACTCAAATTTTTTTTTGTTTTGTAAATAAAGAAAATATGTCAAAAATAAAAGTCAAAAATAACTAGGAATGAGTGGAAATGGGTAACATGGATGGTAAAAAACTATAAACTCATCCCTGAAATTTTTCATGATTTTCGATAATCATGATTTCCGATGACACTTTTTTTGTATGAGCAAATCATGGAAAAAAGAATGATAATCACAAAAAGTAAGATTATCATGATCAGAGTTCATTGTCTGAACAAGGCATTAGCGTACATATAAGTAATTTTCATTTTTTATCAATTCAAAATTTTATTAATTTAAAAAGAAACTTTTTTCTACTTTTCCCAGTTTTCTCTAATTTTGCATTTTTTTCATTTAAAGAAACCTTTTTTAAGGAGCAATTTTAGACTGTTCTTTCGAATTTCGAAGATCTTTTTTGACATCGAAAATTCAAAAAGCTAAAACTAAGAGTCTGTTCACTTATTAGTGATTATTGAAAAAATTGAAAACGGATTTAATATTTTACTGCTGTTATTTAAAAAAATGAAATAATTTTGTCCTAAAGCCGTTCACAAATTCAATTTTACTTCTTAAAACTCTGCAAAGGGAAATTTTAAATTTCACATAACAAACTAAATTTGTAGGTGAATTCAAAAACTAAAATTGTATAGAAAAGAAAAAAGCGGCAAAAATGGGTAAGAAAATTCGGTCGGTCACGTATTATTATAAGTTTTTGATTTCAGTCAGCCAAATATTATTTTATAAGTAGTTGATTTTAGCAGATTATACCGAATGCAGAAAATTACGTCCTCAATTTAGAAATGGTGACTCTAAGTTTATCAATTTTCATACAACGTTCAATAAAAAACTATTACTATTTGCCGCGAGAGGGACTGTTTATTTGCCGCGAAAGGGACTGTTTACATTTTATCAAATCATATAAAATGCGACGGCGTCGACTCATTATTTAAACTTTAAAAAAATTAACAGGTATCGTTAATTTACTTATAAATTTTAATTTTTTGTTTTTGTTGTTTACAACACAAAAAAAAACTAATATCATAGCCAAAATGGCAAAGTATCGAAATATCTAACGCCGGCAGATGACTTGACTTGCCTTGGTACCGAATAGCGCCTTTATATTGGCAAAATAATATTGAAAAAATTATACAAGATTTTTATTAACATTGAAATTAGTATGAAAATCTAAATTTTATTTGAACTATAAAATATTAATTAGTTAATAATAAAAAATTAATATTTACTAAATATTTTATTTTATAAATATTTTATAAATTGAAATAAAATTTAAGTTTATCAATTTTCATACAAAGTTCAATAAAAATACAAGAGCCGGCGGGACGTTTGATAGATGTGAAACATCGGAATTATTTTGTACAGATAATATTGATAGATAACTTTGATAGAATTTTGGATTTTAATTTTATAAATTTCATTGAATGTTTACTATTCTTTTTGTTTTATTTCTATTAATTATTAATGCAAACCAAAGAACACAATATTTATTAAAATACCTAAAAAAATATAATAAAAATAAAATAATGTTTTTTAACTTTTTTTTTTTTGTTTATCATGTACCGACAGACGGCGACGCGATCATATTTTTGGTCGCTGCAAAATTTTTTGGAACTGCTGCTAAAAAAAAAAATCATTGCTCGCTCAAAATCTATGATCGCGTCGGAGTGTGTACCGACACTTTGTACTGACACTAAAGTGTTCAAATTTTTAATAAATTTTTCCATAAGAGCGTAGAATAAGGAACTACGTTCCAAAAAAAACTGAAAATTAATAAAATAAATGTTGATTTATAAAAAAGCAAAATTTTACTTACAATACTTTTTTGAAATTTGAAATTTTTTATTTGTTAAGTTTAATTAAAAATCTAATTTTTTTTTATTAATTTTTTTTTTACTTGTTAAGTACTTTAATTAAAAATTAAATTTTTTTAATCATTTTTAATTTTTTATTTTAAAAACGATTTTTATCTTTCTCAATTTTAACAACAAGACGCGTTCATTAAAATTTCAAAGGAAATGATAAGATTTGAACAAAATTTCAAAAATGTTTTGTTTTTAATTGTGGAATGAAGATAAAGGGAAACCAATATACAGACAAACCCAGTAAAAACGGGCAAAACACAACCGATTAAATATCCTGGTAATATTACCCTGTGAACAAATATTTACTGGGTAATTATTTAAGTTAATAACTTCGCTACACTTCAGGTTACAAACACAGAATTCCGTGTTTTGCAGAAAAAAATAGGTTCGTTCTGTGTTTGGTACTTGGTTTGCCATATAAAATTTTTTTTTTTTTTTCATGGTTTGAAAGTCGGTTCGACACAAACCTAGAAATTTTACTACATAGTTTTATTGCATTTCAAAA
The DNA here is from genome assembly GCA_964007475.1 of Hybos culiciformis. Lineage (NCBI taxonomy): Eukaryota > Metazoa > Arthropoda > Insecta > Diptera > Hybotidae > Hybos > Hybos culiciformis. The sequence continues at coordinate 72,319,551 of OZ023273.1, read as the reverse complement.
AAAAAAAGGTATAACCTGTCAATTTGCAGAAAATTTACAGAAAAAATCATACTTTAAAATGCTTCGATATAAAAAAAATAATAATAAATTGTAGGTTGTCAAAAAAGAAAATAAATTAAAATATTTTTAAAAAAAAATTTAATATTATTTAATTTGCCTTTTTTTCTTTAAATTAAAAAAATTCACTTTTTTTTTTTAAATTACGAAAAAATAAAAATTTTATTTTACAAAGAATTTTTTTTTAATTTTACAAAGAATTTTTTTTTAATTTCAAACCAAACCATCTTTTATAAGTGTGTCACCCCATTCGCCAACCTACTTTCAAACCAAGAAATTCATGGTTGCTAACCTGAAGTGTAGCGAAGTTATAAGGTGCTTTTAGACGGGTTGAATGGTTTATTCAACTTGAGAAGCTAACTTTAGACTCATATGTAGTGTTGTTACAGGGTTTTTCCTTCAAATTGGAAGTTGAATAAACATTCAACCTGTCTGTATGCACCTTTATGTTCGGTGTTTTGTTTACATAGAATCTACAGCAGACTTAAAATGAAAAGAAAGAGAAAGATCTCTAATAGAAAAGAAACCATAAAAAATTTAATTTATTTAGCCATTAGTAGTGAGAAACTTAATTTTTTAAGGGTTTATACTGAAATGACTGAAATACTCAAAAATACTCAAAAAATAAAATACTCAAAAATTACTCAAGGAGGGTTCAAAATACTCTCATTTTGAGTAATTACACACGATTCGGCAACCCTGGTTATTTTTATTAAATTTTTCTTATATCTATGTTTTAATCCATTTAATTAAATTTAAAAAAAAAATTCATTAGAATAATTCTTATATTAATGATGCACCCAGCGTTAAATGTTTGTTTATATTTATAAGGTTAGGGCCCAAAAATGTAATCTTGCACAGGGCACTAGAAAAGCTAGTTACGGCGGTGGATGCATCTATCAGTAATCACGTTGATATTGAATTTTGAAAAATTAATATCATTTAATTGAAATCATTTTTGATTAATTTGTTAATTTCTAATTTGGCTTTTTCTATTTCAAAATTTTATTCAATTTTTAACTTTTCTATTTCTAATTTTAATTTTAAATTTTCAGCTTCTTTTATTTTTAAATTAATTCGTTGCTCTTCTAATTTTGTTTGTTAAGCAAACTTTTATTTTTCATAATTTATCTATTTATCATTTCCCTCTTAAAATTGATTTCTTCTCTCTAATGATAATTTTTCTTCTTTAAATTTAATTTCTGCTTCAAAATTTCTATTTTCTCGTTAATTTTTTTCTTCAAGAAATTTTAACCGGTTGTTCTGGAACTCAAATATTATGTACGTTGAATTGGACCACTTTCTCTTTCTTGAACAAGTAGGAGTAGATGACAAGGCTTCTTTATATTTTTCAATTTTGTCAAACTCCTCTATTTCAAATTGACGTTGAGAACTTTTAAGTGCACGTCTAGGTGATGGTTTGGCAAATTTATTTTTTGAAATTGATGTAGTTTTCTTATTCGTTAAAATGTCTGAAGTAGAATCGTCGTAGTCAAAAATTATTACTTGGGAGTCATCTAAAGCAACGGTTCCTAAAGTGTGGTACGCGTACCACTAGTGGTACATTACGCTTAGGCCAGTGGTACAATATTTTCTTCCATTACAAATTAATTGATTTTATATATTAATTGTTTCATCTATTAAAAAATATTGGATTTTTTTAATTAAACTTTCTAAATATTCGCACTTCCATTTTCTCTCTCTGATAAAAATTTAGATGCGTTTTCAGTGGGAAAAAGAACTGTTAGCAGAAATTTCTTGTAATGTTGATTTAAAACTTGAATTTAAACAGCAAAATTTAACTGATTTTGATTCCAACGACGATCTGAATATGAAGCAATTTCTGATAAAGCTCTGAAATTTTTGATGCCATTTGTTTCATCATATTTTTGTGAAGTTGGATTTTCGGCAACGTTGAGTATTAGAAATAAATACAGAACACGTTTAAACATTGAACCCAATTTACGTTTAAAATTATCTAAAATTGAACCTAATATTACATATTTAATGGTCAACAAACAACTTCATCATTCACATTAACTGCTTACTATGTACGTACGTACGGTATTTTCTCCATATTTTTCTCAATGTAAATAAAAGGGGGGTTGGACATTTGTCCGCGGGACATTTGTCCGCGATTTGTTTTTGTATCGAGGACATAAAAATGGCATTTGTCCGCGATTCGAAATGTCTTTTGTCCGCGATAAAAATTAGTCGCGGACAAATGACATTTTGTAAAATGACATTTGTCCTCTAAAAAAACTGAAAAATCAATCGCGGACAAATGACATTTTTCAAAATGACATTTGTCGGCTAAAGTTAGAAAATTCAATCGCGGACAAATGTCATTTTGCAAAATGTCATTTGTCCGCTAATTTTGAGACATTTGTCCGCGGCGGACAAATGTCATTTTACAACCGCGGACAAATGACATTTTGCAAAATGACATTTGTCCGCGAAGTTTTCCATACAAATTTCATCGCGGACAAATGTCCCGCGGACAAATGTCACGGCGCCTTTTCTCAATGTAAATAAAAGGGTATTATGTAAATAAAAATAATAGTAAAAAAATGTAGCTTATCATTTTAAAAATTTCTGATATTTATGTACACTGGTACATATATTCAAGAAAAGTATATTGATGGTACAACAGAGAAAAAGTTTGGGAACCGCTGATCTAAAGTAAATTCAGGTACATCATAACTAGACTGCGGATTTATATGCAATTTTTTGTTTTCAGGTTAAGAAAAGAATATACTTTCAATATCGTCTTTTAATAAATAGTAAAAGAGATTTTCGTTAACATATCGAAATATGCATTTTTTATGCAAAATTTATGCAAGTGCATATGCAGCAAATATGCACAAAATATGCAAATATATGCAAACACATGCAAAATATGCAGAAAAATTCATTAGAGGAAATAACAATTATTGAAAAAAAAATTATTATTTCACACTAAAATTAGTTATTCAATTGATAAAAATATTTAATTATAATTCAAATCGCATTAAATTATAAATTTGGTGCTGCTAAAACAATTCCTTGAAAGTAATACTAGTCTAAGAATTCGCAACGTTTTTGACACGTGATTTTAGCAAGGTTAATTTTTTAATATATTGTTCCATGCTACGGTGCAGAACTCAAAAGACTTGTCTGGCTGTCAGATCACATTGCGTTTGCCCGTGGGAGCCAGAGCCGTATCTAGAGTTTGCGGCGCCTATGGTAAACATTTAAATGGGGCTTCTATCTCATCTATCTTAGAAGAAATGAACTTCCAATTTTTTGATTTTGATCTATTTTATACGCAAAAAAGATAACATAAATTCTTTATTAATTCAAGATAACTATTCAATTTGAAATTAATACTTTTGTTGATTTTTAACAAATGCAATAATTTCAACAAATTCAACGCTTAGAAATTTTTTTAATTTAATTTTTCTTGCTTTAGTGTTTGGAAATACGTTGATTATTTCGATTGACAATATTGCTAATCCGCACTTAAGGTATCTTGTTTCATGTTGAAGGCAAGTAATTTTTAATGAACTTAAGTTTGCTAAAACTTCTCTCCCCACTAGCCAGCCACAGTTACTGGAAGTGTTATTAAAAATTCGTAAAGAAACATAAAAATTTCGAAATCAAGTGCAACAATTTCCTTAAAATTTCAAAATGATGTAAAGAGTTTAAATTTTTGAACAGCTCCGCACTTTGAAATTTAAAGCATTCGATTTCATTCAGCATCTCACCCGAATCCAATTCTGAATACTCCGAACAAAGATCTTTCACTGATTTATTTAATTCCATCATGGATCTAGACATTAACTTTTCTCCCGACAAAAATTCGAATAATTTTCAAATAATTTAACAAATTAACAAAAATTAATTTTGAAGAAAATTATGTAAACTTTGAATTTTGAAATTTTCTATAAAGCTGTAATAAATCATGTTTTCTAAATAAAAACTGTTTAAAATTCGAAAAATGTAAAATGAGTGAGCGCCTTTTTAATCAGGCGCCTATGGCCGGGGCCACGTTCGCCATAGCCTAGTTACGGCTCTGGTGGGAGCAGATCCAGGAAGGTAAAAGAAAAAATGTAAAATTATTATCACTTCTTTTTATGTCAATTGTTTGTGCTTATTATACGAAATGTTATTCCATCATTGCCAGACAGATTCGGAGTTGTTAAGACCGTGCCAGACCTTGATTTATAACAAAATGAAAACATAATTTTCACGTCATTTTAGCAAGGTTGATATTTTTATATGTTATAGATTGGATCTTATATAGACTACATCCAATTTGCCAGACGGAAATACCGTTGCTAAATGGATGCCAGACCTATGTCATTTAAAAGAAATCTGCTATTATCAAGTAATTTTGCATTTTTACCTGGTTCTGCTCCCACGGGTGTTTACGTCGTCTGACTGCCGGAATATCCGTATGCGTCCTGCACCGTAGCAATATAATAAAAAATGAGCCTTGCGTTGCGTGCTCTTGGACTATACCGTTTCCAAAAACGTTTTAGTTTCATGAAATTTAAACTGAACTTATTAAAACAAATTCAACTATGATTCAAAAACATTAAAAAAACAATTTTCTAAATTTTTTGATCAAATTTTTGGTAACTGAAAAAACTTACCAAATAATTCACTTTCCCGACAAAAGAACTACAAATTTTTCATTTAACAAATTTACATTTAACATTTTCACAAAACTATTTCACAAATTTAATAACAAATATCGCCAGCCCCGAACACATCAAAAATTGTTACCTTTTCGAAGAAATATTGACAACTACAAGCAACTACAACAAAATTTCAAAAACAAATCAATGCATATGCATTTTAGTAAATTTTTTTTCAGTGAATCACTTTTTTATCGTCGATTTCGCGCATTATTTTTGATACTATGTTTTAAAATTCGGTAGGAAGTATGTACCTACTATGCTACTATATTGTAATAATTATACCTTACAAAAATGTTTGACAAATTGATAGTACATTTTCTAAATGTGCCAAAAAAGTATGTAATGGATTTTTTTTAATTTTTCTGAATACAACGCGACATCAAAAAGTACATAATAATGCATCATTACCTCAAAAGTGGCAAAACATCGTGATAGGACATATTCCTGTTTCATGGACGATATGTAAAACATACGTAGATCTGCAAAATATGCAAATAAGCAAAAATATGCAGTATATGCGAATATCCAGGTATAAATATGTTTCAAATAATTTGCTTTTACACGAAACGTACTTAGCTGTTTCTCTTTTTCTTCTAGGTTACTCCTGTACAAATATGCAATTGCATATAAATCAGCAACCTAATCATAACTGTTTTCTTCATTTCGTCACTAAACTGCACGCTTGGGTCTTCAGTTTCTGACATAGTACTGTCGAAAACTATATTATCTTGGGTTTGATTTTGATCCCCAGAATCCCAAATATATGGGACATTAAAATTTGCTTTGCTTCCATATATTCCATATATCCCAGTGGCGAGCGGTCTAAGGTGCTCCAGGTGCAGAGCACACTCTCTTAAAAAATACCTTATCAAAATAAAATTATAAAAAAAAATTATAACTAGCTGGAGTTTTTAAATCAATATGTTTTTTTTTCAATATATACTGGCAAACAAAAGTACTCTGAATATTTTCAAAAATTGCATTAGAATCTGACAAAAATTAAAAACTAAATATTTACCATTATCGCACCGCAATTATAGTTATTACAAATTTTTTGGTGCTAATCAGGTGCTAGCACAACTTGCTTGAACAAAAATAATAAAGCTTTTTATTTTTCATACAAAAAATTTCCAGCATTGCGCATGCGTAATCATTTTACACAAGCAAAATAACAAAAAATAAATCCTTTTGTGTGCTACAAAATTTCTGCACCTCTCTATCTCAAACGAACATTTTAACAATTTCTGATCCTACACAAAAAGCTCTAGTGGAAAACTCTAGTGTAACTTTTTTATATTGTTTTGTGCTTTTGATGTTTTGCCGCTCAAGGAAATTTTTCTCTCTCTGAATATAAGAACTCTAGTGGAAAACTGTGAAGGTGTGTTTTGTTTTGTTTTGTTTTGTGCTTTTGATGTTTTGCCGCTCAAGGAAATTTTTCTCTTTCTGAACATAAGAACTCTAGTGGAAAACTGTGAAGGTGTGTTTTCTTTTGTTTTGTTTTGTGCTTTTGATGTTTTGCCGCTCAAGGGAATTTTTCTCTCTGAACATAAGAATCGTAAGGTTCTGAAAAGTAAACAATTGTAAGTGACAATAATGTTGTCTTTAAAAAAAAAATTTATATTGAAATGTTTTTGTTAAAATTAAGTTTAATGCTTCTCAGGAAATTTTTTTTATATAGAATATTTTTATTTTAAATTTTTTTTCAGGAGAAGCACTATTGTGAAATTAAATTTCATTCAAAACTTTAAAAATTATAATTAACTACAATCTAGATTAATTAAAAAAAAAAAAAAAAAAAATGGAACCATAGTCCACGTCCTCGTCATTGGTTCTGGGTCAATCCAAGAGTGGGACAACTCTGCACACCTTCAAATAAAAGTCACCGCACGTCACTGATATATCCATATATATCTAACATGTCGAAGTATGGACATATTTTCAAAACATAATCTAAAAAAAAAGTGAATTAATTGTACAAAACTACTAGTACCTATTTTACTGATTTACTAATCCTATTAGAATAAATATTGAGAATTGAATTCCCCGTCTAATAAAAAATTTTAGCTTACCGAAAAAGAATTTCTTTCTTTCTGTTAAAGAAATTTGCTGAAAGGCTTAGTATGATTTCAGAGAGAGGGTTTAAAAATGAGACCAAAAACTACTACTACTTCACTTTTATTTTTACCTTTAACTGTTCCTACTTCCAGTATTATTTTTCCATTCAATGGTCGCATATTCCACACTGTTGGTTTCTGAAAATAATAATTACTTTTAAAAAAAAATTTTTAAAAATTTCAATCAACTTACTTCTATTTCCAAATTTTCGCGAATTATACCCAATAAGTATTCCAAAATATTGACCTCATCTTCTTTGGACCATCTTTTGGTAGATAAGCGTAGTCTAGTTTTTTTTTTATTTGATTCCAAAGACATATCTGATTCGATTTAATTTTTTGAATTTAATTAATTTTTATTTTTTAGAATTGTTTATATTTTTTTTCAATACAAAAAAAAACTGAAATCACATTACTCAATATTGTAAACATAAACAATTTGGGGTTGCTATTTGTTAAACTAAAACAGTTTAATTATATTTTTCAATTCAATTCCATTCTATTTCAAATAATACACTGACTTCTCTATATAAAGACGAAACATCAAATTTGTCTATGTATTAAGGTCGAATAAGCTTTTCATACAAAAGTCAAATTTTTGTATGAAAAATTTATTTTTATTTTTAAAAATCATTTTTTTTTATACAAATAACACAGCCGCCAATCTATGTTTTAAGTTTAATTAGTTTACCATCTTACTTTTTTTTTTGTAAATGATAGGTATTTCTGTTTTTAAAATTATTTATATTTTTCATATTATAAAATTTTATTTTTTTTTTGTAATAAATTTTTTTCCTACAGTGTACATTTATTTTGGTCGAACCATTTGACAGATAAAAATTTATATGTGTAGTCTTTATATAGAGAAGTCATTGAATAATATGATTTTAGAAAAACAAGAGCATTCACAGATTTATCAGATTATTACGATCTGATTTTTGTACAAAAATTGGCCGAAATTGAAAATAATCGTTCTGAGTAAGTAGATGTTGGCTTAATTGTACACATAGCATCAAAAATGTTTGCAAATTTAAAAAAAAAAACCTTATATCGGATTCGGATTCTAATTCCGGATATCGGATTCGAATACATAAGAAGAAAACCGGGGGTTTTCGCATTCGGATTATTCGTTTCAGAAACACGGGAAAATTATGAATTGTGAAATATCATAAAGGCAGAAGGGCTATTATTAAATTGCCTAGTAGAAAATCAGCAAATGTAAATGATTCGATTTTTTTGGCCAAATAGTGTTAATTTATCTCAATGGGAAAGTGTTATTTAATTGGAATTTGGATTCTAAACATTTCTACAGAAACCAAATGCCACGCTAATTCCGAGTGACAATTGTAAAAATATAACAATAAAAATGTAATCAATAACCTAATTTTTTACTTTAGCAATAAATCAAAACTAAACTTTTTGATAGTGATAAATGTACAAATTTGTACAAATTTATTAAAAATTGTAGTTCTAACAGTTTACCTAATTTATGCAATTATAAAAACTAAAAAATATGTGTTCTTTTCAAAAATTTCATAAAACCTTCAATTCATAATTTATGCAAAATTGAAGTGAACACCACGATTATTGTTATTAGTATTATTTTTTTCAAAGGTAGATAATTATAATCACATTTTTGTCACATTTCAGAATTACTTTTATTTTCCCATTGTTATCCATTACTTTTACTTATTACAATTATTTTTATTTTTCCAAACTTTATTATTCTGGTGTTGCTTAGCGCGGTGGTATAAATACTTTAGTTGATTTGTAAATTCTACCTTTTCGTAGCCTGATCGATGTATCTATAAATCAATAAAACTTACATTTTTGAATGATTTGTTCAATATTTTGCATACTTACGGTATAAATTTGATAAATATTGCTTAAGTTTTTAAAACTCTTCTTGCCTCCGAAATTATACTCTAATAAAAGATTAGGCAAATATTTTATTAAAAAACTTCTTCGGAACTCTCTCCTCTTAAAGTTTTTATATATAGCTTTTCTAAAAAAAAAAAAATAAATTTTAATACTTATTTTGAAAAAGTAGTTATTACCTACAAAATTTTTCAAAAATCTGCGCCACAATTAGAAGCTGAAGTTGTAGATGTAGTTGCAAGTTCAGGGCAGCAATATGTTTCCCAATAATTTTTTTTATGCCAAATACTTCAGCTGCCTCTTAGATAACCCCTTTTTTTTATCGCTCATTGTCTTTGATAAATAAGAATTAATAAGAATTCAATGCTTTCTTCTTTGGTTTTAAATTTTCTCATGAAAACAGACAATGTACAAAAAAAAAATTACAAAAAGATTTATAAATTTTATTTTATATTTCATACATTTTTCAAAATTTAAAAATATAAGTATCTAATTACATTTTCTTTTTTCACAATTAAAACTAAAGCTGTATAATTACATATTGTTTCCGCAATCTTTCTAAATCAAAAGCTAATTCTTTTTTAGGTATTTTTTCGTTTTTCTAAACGAATTTTATTTCTAAGAACTTTTAATTAATTTTTTCTCGATTTTGGAATTGTGGACGCTTCGAATATTTAAATGGACTGTGTTGATAAACGATATTTTTCTTTACAAGTGTGTGTGGGTTATTGTTGAAAATGTGTTTTTCAACAAAAGATTTAAATGTCAAATTTAGGGGGCATTGTTTAGTGGTAAGCTGTAAGCAAAATAAAAATTTGTAGTTAAGTTAATGCAAACGGTAACACATATATATGCTTAATAAAATTTTTATAAAATCTTCAAAAATCAACAAACGTTTAATCAAAATAAATAATTAAGTTGAAAATTTTGCCGTAAAGATTTAAATTTTGAAAATTAAAGTTTCGACAGATTGTCAAAATCCAATAATAATAAACCATATACAATATTTCTAAGAAAATTTCAAAGTTTGCTCACGCAAAAGAAATTTAAATTTTGAAAACCACGGATTTTGATTTATGTTGAATAAATCCTAAATTATTTTTCTAATAAAACTTTGTTTTTGAAGCAATTTCAAAACAAATTTTGTTTACTCTAAATTCGAGAATCTAAGCAATTAATTTTAAAAATCTCTTACGTTATCCCTTGTAGAACTCAATATATTTTCACAAACAAAAAATATTTGTTTTAAACAAAAGAAACGAAATTTTGCAATAATTTTTTTTACGAAAATAAAAAAAACAAAATGTGTTCATGACAAAAATACAAAGATCGATCGGTCAAAACATAGATTGTAATAGGGGAGAGGCTTGCAGGTTGCCACATCATAGCTTTTTTTATCATAACTCGTCAAAAAATGAAAGTATTGTACATTAAGTGTATACGTTGGAAAGAGGAAGAAAAAAGCTACAAATCTGGGCGAGAATTCATTTGAAAACTCAAAAAATAAAAATTATATAGCAGTTTTTCAAAAGTATCTAAAATTGAACTCTTCAAATTTGGGCTTACAGGTTGCCACCCTTTGGAAAATGGCTAAAAATGTTAAAAAACTGAAACTGAAAAATGTCTCATTTAGAAATGTATTCAAATTTATCGAATTTCACTAACACACAGTGGCTGTAAACATAAAGAAATTACTGAAAATTGACTTAAAAAACAAAATTGCAATATGGTACCATACATCCCAATCCTCACTCTTTTCTCATAAAAACTCATTTGTTTTAACTTTTGAGTGAGGAATGAGGAACCAAATGAAATGAGTGAGGAAATGAGGCAGTCCTCAAAAGTTTATTTTGTTTATGTTTTGTGATAAAATGAAAAGAATAAAATAAAAAGAAAACAAGAAAAAAAATACTGGGTTTGATTATAAAAATAAAGCGCGTCGGTGATCCGGCTGGCTGATTGATTTACATATTTCAATCCATAATACATAAGCGATAGCGCCGACAAAAAAAAATCTCGTAATGCAAGCTAACTTTTATCAACATAACCCAGAATATTAATAGACCTAATTAGTCCTCATTTCATACTCACTCACTCAGAAACATTTGAGGAAATGAGGCAAAAATGAGGTATAAATGATTACCTCAATTGAAGAAAAAAAGTGAGTAACAAATGAGAAATTGCGATGTATGTATGGTACGGAATCATTCCAAATCTTCATCGGAAACAGAATTTGGGCAAGCTTAAACACTGAAACACATTTCGCGTGAACGGCTCTTTTGCATTCGTGGCACATAATAGAGTTGTGTCTACTTCCAACGTTTTCTTCAAACAAATCATACTGTCATCAGCGCTTTCATCAAGGTGGCAATCTGCAAGCCAATAAAGGTCGGAACCTGCATTTTGACGCAATTTTGTATAATCCATTAAAAAAAATTGCCAATTCATAATAATAATTTTAATTCTGTTTGGAATATGTCAATTGAATGAAAAACCACATAATCCAAATATTTATCTTGAATTGCTAATAAAAAAGTTCACTTTACGAGCACAGGACAAAAACACAATTATTAATTTTTAAAGTTTTTTAAAATAATAATTCACACTTTGCTCAGTAAACACAGTGTTATTGAGTCGGTCCGCTCCAGAAGTAGATTAAAAGTGACAACTGTTCTTTTGACGTCGATTTCACTTGGAGTTTAGGTTGTGAGACTGCTGTTAAAATATATGAGTGGTGGCAACCTGCTAGCTGTGAAAACCTGCAAGCAGTGGCAACCTGCAAGCCTCTCCAATACTAATTATTTTATTTTCATGATTTTTCATATTCAAATTGTTGATTGTCAACAAAACAGAGATATTCAAAATGTTGATCGTCTAAGATATTCAAGTTATTGATTATCAACAAGAAAGACAAATTTCATATTACAACATAGAAAACTCCTGTACCAAACCAACGCCATAAAGTAAAATTGCCTAAGTATATATTTATATACATATATCCTGTTAAGGATCATTAAAAGAAAAATTTATATATATGTTTAAATTACTTCAATTTTATAAAAAGGAGCTATTATAATTAATACATCTAAATTATATGGATGATAGCTACGAATAAATACTAAAGAGTAAATCCAGCTCTAGAGGAAGTATCTCTCTTACATATGTTAGTGAGACCAATACATTAACAGTAGAGGGTGTTTTATATAATATCACAATATTTTTTTTCACTATTTTAGATTTCTTGTTTACACACACCTTTGAGGTAATAAAATAGTTCCGATTTGGATTTGCCCTTTTTTTTCGCGAAGTCGGAAGCAAAAAAAACCCCTAGCGTTTTGAGGGAGGCGACAGCTGTCCCCCATTCAGCATAACAGCTTTCTATTTTAAACATTTTTATAGATTAGGAGGGTCGTATCTCTGAATTGGATTTGGATTTGGGTTTATGGCGCCTTTACCCCCTCAACAAGTTTCAGCCAAATCGAGCTTGCACATGTAAACTTCACTTACTCCTAGAGAAATTTTTGGAATCCATTGACTTTATTTTGAAATAAAAATAAATTTACACCCAACCTAATCCGAGTTCTCTGACTAACATTTGATTTTAAAAAATTATGCTAATTACTCTGTATATTTTCTTAACTAACTTTTCGGTGCACATTTTTTTATGTCAAATATTTAAAAATATTTGAGGTAATTAGAAATCTGAAGCGAGCTAGCCGACGCGATGATCTGAAGTACTTAAGTTTGAATAAAAGTTCAACTCGCCGATTTAAAAATTTTCAAATCAGAAAATTTAATTCGAAAATAAAAAATTAGGTATACTTATTTTTAATTATTTTTTTACTTTGAACGGGTTTTTAAATTTATGAAATATTATTTTTCGTCTAAACTGGAAGCAATTTGTGAATTCCTATTTTAAAATTGAGTTGATTTTAACCGGTTGGTTAAGCCGATATTCAGAATAAACTAATTTTCTAGCCAACTCATTGAATTAAACGGCATTGTAAGTTTTTTTTTAACTGACAAAGCTGGTGCAAGAAAAAACATATATGAAGTACCTCGACGTTTATAGTATAGAGAAAGGAATTTCTTCATCTATATATACCTACAACATCCTTGGATGATATACAAAAATAATTTTTTATGTAGCAAAGTATGCAAAGTTAAAAATTTGAAATATAAAGAAAAAAAAAATTATAGAAAACAAATAATAAATCAATCATGTAAGCACAAAATTGATTAATTATAGAAATTTGTAATTTTAAAACAAAAAAAAAATGTATGTACTATAGAATCTAATAAATTTTCTTTGTAAAAATAATTTTTACAACGTTTTTATCAAGTCCGTTCCTTGTCTGTTTGTCTGTCCACGGAATTTTATAATCAAATTTTAACCCATTTTCCGACCAGCTACAGCTCCGACTCTTTTAATATAACTCTGAAACCGATGATAATGCAATATTCTATCACTTTAATCATGATGTGAAAAGTTTCTTGTCTGTTTGTCTGCCCCCGAAATTTTGCAATCAAATTTTCAAAACCAAAAGTTCGTCCGATTTCGTTCAAATTTAGTACATAAAAAGAAGAAATAATTAAAAACACAAATTTCGTTACAAAAATGTATTGGCCTCCTACCCAGCGACCTTCCCTTGAGGAGGACTTCAAAAGTTCGTCCGATTTCATTCAAATTTGGTACATTAAAAATGGATATAATTAAACACACAAATTTCGTAACAAAAAATTAGTTGGCGTCCTACCCAGCGACCTCCTCGTGGGGAGCACTTCAAATTGTCCAATTTCATTCAAATTTGGTTAATAAAAAGATGAAATGATTAAACACACAAATTTCGTAACAAAAAATTTATTGGTCTCCTCTCCAACGACCTTCCTTACCGAAGAGCTCAATTGCTTGTCAGATTTCATTCAAATTTGGTACACAAAAAGGGGAAATGATTAAATTCACAAATTTCGTAAAAAAAAAATCAGTCAGAGTCCATAGCTAAGCACGGGTTGACGGCTAATTGACTAAAAAGAAGAAAATAAAAATTTTTCTCCGGGAGATTGTGGACACACATACTTGAAACTGATTAGAACATTCTATAACTAGGAACTTGGGGACCAATTTTGAGCTAATAATATAGATATGCAGGTGCGCAGGTAAAAAATTTACGACACATTTGTAGTATCATCTCAAAAATGCGCCCCACATTTCTAGTTATAGACTGTTGTAATCAGTTTCAAGTATGTGTGTATCCACAATCCTCCTGGGAAAATTTTTATTTTCTTCTTTTTAGTCAATTTAAAAACGTGTTTTTAAAATTTTTTTATTTAGTATTTTTAAATTTTTTTTTTTTTGTAATAAAATTTAGAAAAAAAATCATGACTTTAATTAGATAAGGAAGTTTGGTTTTCAAGTCCTTTAAAAGAAAAGAAATGTTAGTGTGCAGTTCCTGCTATAGGTGGCAGAAGCCACGTGCCGATGAATGACGTCGTAGTCATTTAGGCTAATTTTATTAATTTGAATTGGTTGGGGTTTTTAAAATATCCACATCTGTAAGTTGTCAGGTGCGAAAGATAGTAAATAGACGGAATTTACTATAATTTCAACCTTCCCCATCTTGATATTTTATTTCTTCTAACTAAAGACATTCGAACTTTTGTTATGAACCCTCTGCTGTTCACTGCCACGTACCCACCCATCGACGAGCTTAGACCAGGCATATGAACCAGGATTAAAAGCTCGGATTCGGTTTATATTCGGCTGGTAGAGCTATTTCATTAGCCTCTACCTTGGCCATCTTTTATTATAAATTTCTTACGATAAAACTGTGGAGTTCTATCAGAACTCTCATATTTATTTATGCAACCTCGGATTTTTGAACCTTCCCCCTAAATTTTAATTATAAATCATAACAAAAAATTTAAAATATTGATATTATTTACTTGAGTGTCAAACTTATTTTTAAACATTAATAGAGAGATTTTACATATAGTTATTTTCAAAAAAAATTATTTTGCAAAAATGAAATAAATAATTTTGGGTGATGAAAATTCCATCATAATTCTAGAAATTCCATTTATTGAATTTAAGTTGAGATTTATTTTCGCAACCCGTGTATGTATTGATATAGTTGTATTCAGAATTTAATTTTTGTTTTAAATTAAATTTAATCTCATTGAATTTATTTTTACCCAATTTTGAAAGTTTCTAATACTTGTTTTAAGTAACAATAATTTGAATTTACATTTCATGTGATGTTACAATATAAAATTACGAGTAGATGAATATAAATATAAAAATTAAATAATTTAATTATTTTTAATTAAAAAAAACAAACCTTTAAAATATTTGAAACCTCTTATTTTTTTATATAAACAAAATCAATCTCATGTAGGAGTTAATTTGAAAATATGATCATTTCTATTCTTTTTGTTACATGTGAAGTTTTCGTTATTCGTTTTATCAGAACTAATTTTTTAATTTCTTTATTTTGTTTAAATGTATATATAAAATATATAAAATAAATATTTTAAAATAAAAACAAAATTTTTTCTACTTTTCTAAATGAATTTGCAAAAATCCATTACGAATATATTTCCAAAATACATTCCAAACTCATTCCTTAAATGCATTACGAATATATTTCCAAAATACATTCTAAACTTATTCCTTAAATACATTATCAATATATTTCCAAAATAGATTCAAAACTCATTATTTAAATGTATTCAGAAATACATTTCTTAAATACGTTCTCAATACCTTTTCGAAATGTATTTTGTGCTGCATTCCCGTAACCGTTTTTAATGGGAGATGTATTCAACAGGCGGACATCGTAATTCTCGAATAAATTCAACTTTGATCCCGACTTTCGTCGGTTTTCAACCTAATTCTGGACAATCTGATCCAACCAATCGTAGTTTTCAGGCTCCTTCAATTAACACTACTTTCTTGCGCTCTATTCACATTTTACCACCTCATCAGGGTTCCATAAATACTTCTTTCTTGAACCCAATTTCAAATAATCCAGTTCAGGTTTTACCACCATTTCAGGGTACACCCTATCAACAGATCACAATCCCGTCTCAGTCTCGCTCACTCACAGCTATTCCACCAAATTTATCTTCAAGTAATTTTGTTCTTATTAAAACGCCTGCTAAATCAGCAGAACCTCAAATTAAACTTCTTCCTATAATTATAACCTCAATCCAAGTAGATCTCCTAGGCCGATATTTATTTCAAGATTAGCGCCTGACACTACCTTGGGCGATGTTATCAATTACATAAGAGGTAAATCCACCCTTAACCTTGAAAACATCAAATGTGTCAAACTAAGTAAAACGACAAGTGCAGTTTCATCTTTCAAATTACATATTCCTAATGACATATCTGAAACTCTACTGTCGCAAGACTTCTGGCCTAAGGACACTTTCATTGAACTTTTCAAAAATCGCAAACCACGGCCAAATGAACATGCTCACTTTAAAAAAAAAACTAGAAAAACTGTCCTTTTACTATAAAAACGTAAGGGTCGTTCTAAGTGTAAGACTATTTTTCTGTATTCGGCAACACTTAATTTTGAAATTTATGCCTTAACGGAGACATGGCTTTATAAAGGCATCCTTAATAACGAACTTTTTTCTCCCTGCTTTCAAATTTTTCGAAAAGAACGTTACCCCAATGTTAAGGATGACAGCTCCAATGTTCCGAAAGGTGGTGGAGCTCTAATAGCCACCATTCTCACCTTGACATCATACAGATTTCTCTTCCTTCTTATACTCTCATTGATGCCGTTGCGATTAAACTGAAGACTTCTTGTAAATCTATTTTCATTTTGAATACTTATATTAGTCCTAGTAACACTTCTGGTTATGATGAGGTTTTAAATGCTATTAATTTTGTCTCTGATATTCTATCTGAAACTGATGAATTTTTAGTTTTGGTGATTTCAATTTACCTAATTTGAGATGGGTTGAGTCTGATGAGGGTGACTACCTAATTCCCA
Organism: Hybos culiciformis; assembly: GCA_964007475.1. Classification (NCBI taxonomy): domain Eukaryota; kingdom Metazoa; phylum Arthropoda; class Insecta; order Diptera; family Hybotidae; genus Hybos; species Hybos culiciformis. The sequence continues at coordinate 72,302,811 of OZ023273.1, read as the reverse complement.
CAACATCCTCCTCATGTTTGCAGATTGACTTACTTGATGCTGTTTCATCAGCTCCTCTCTTTCAAATTTCTAAAGTCAAACAGATAGTTGGATCTCATTTCCTTTTCTGATCCAACTAATTGCACTTTCAAGAAAGTGCAAATTTCTTGGTTGAAATAGATAGATTTCACCCTCCTATTAATTTTATATTTAGTGTTGTTGAGTCCAATGAAATAATTCCGAAAAGCTCTTCAGAGTTCAATTATAGGAAAACTGATTTCATTAAACTCAATAGTTAACTCAGCCAGGCTGACTTTTCATTCCTTAATGGTGTGGATTTGGACTTGGACTCGATGCTTGACTCCTTTTATAAAATTCTCTTCAATGGTTTTTTATTATCATGTCCACTTTTTACTGGAAGGGATTTGAGATCTTGTTCCCCTCCCTTGTTTGATAGAGAACTAAAAGCTCTAAGAAACAGGAAGAATAAGGCTTGGAAAAAATTCTTATTAACCGAAAGTGAGGTGGACCATGAGACTTTTCAATGTTTATTGAGTGAGTTCCGAATCTTGTTTGAATCTCAATATAAGGATTATTTAAACAAGACAAAGCTTGACATATTGAAGGATCCTAAAAGATTCCATAATTTTATTAATTCTAAGAAGAAAGGGGAAAATTATCCTCAAACCCTTAGTTTCCTGAATACCTATTCGATTGATGACTTAACTGTAGCTAATTTTTTTGCTAACCATTTTTCCAGTTCTTTTTCTTTTTCTGACTTCAACGTTGATACTGCCTATTTCAGTTATTTAAACAATTGTCCGCAAACTTCTATGACCGTAATATCCATTGAAGTGAATAAACTATTCAAGTTTTTATCTAAACTTCAAGTACTTCTTGGCCTGATGGTGAAAAATTGTGCTTCTACTTTATATAATCCTCTATCTATTATTTTTAATAGATCTTTATTAACCGGTTAATTTCCTAAAGTCTGGAAACATTCATATATCTTATCCGTTTTGAAGAAAGGTTGCAGAGCTGACGTTTTAAATTATCGTCCAATAGCTAAAATTTCTTCAATTCCTAAGCTTTTTTTTTCGGCAGATAATCTTTATTTCACCGGAGCTACCTATTTTGAAAAATAAATTGTTTTGTAAATTTTGCGTCGGCACGACCTAACCGTACCTCCCTGCCCAAAAATCTTTCGGCAGGTAATATTAATTTCACCGGAGCTACCTATTTTGAAAAAAAAATTTTTTTGTAAATTTTTTTCGCCGGCACGACTTAACCGTAGCTCCCTGCCCAAAAATTTTTCGGCAGGTAATCTTTATTTCACCGAAGCTACCTATTTCCTAAAAATTTTTTTTTTGTGTATTTTCCGCCGGCACGACCTAACCGTAGCTCCCTACCCAAAAATCTTTCGGCAGGTAATATTAATTTCACCGGAGCTACCTATTTTGAAAAAAAAAAATTTTTTTCGTATATTTTGCGCTGGCACGACCTAACCGTAGCTCCCTGCCCAAAAAATTTTCGGCTGGTAATCTTAATTTCACCGAAGCTACCTATTTCGGAAAAAATTTTTTGTTTTGTATTTTGCGTCGGCACGACCTAACCGTAGCTCCTTGCCCAAACATTTTTCGGCAGATAATCTTTATTTCACCGGAGCTACCTATTTTGAAAAAAAAAAATTTTTTTTTACATTTTGTGTCGGCACGACCTAACTGTACTTCCCTGCCCAAAAATTTTTCGGCAGGTAATCTTTATTTCATAGAAGCTACCTATTTCCGAAAAAAAAATGTTTGTGTATTTTGCACCGGCACGACCTAACCGTAGCTCCCTACCCTACCCAAAAATTTTTCGGCTTGTAATCTTAATTTCACCGGAGCTACCTATTTAAAAAAAAAAAAATTTTTCGTATATTTTACTCCGGCACGACATAACCGTAGCTCCTTACCCAAAAATTTTTTTGCAGGTAATATTAATTTCATCGGAGCTACCCATTTTGAAAAAAAAAAATTTTTTCGTATATTTTGCGCCGGCACGACCTAACCGTAGATTCCTACACAAACATTTTTCGGCAGGTAATCTTAATTTCACCGGAGCTACATATTTTGTGCCGGCACGACCTAACCGTAGCTCGCTGCCCAAAAATGTTTCGGCAGGTAATCTTTATTTTAAGGGAGCTACCTATTTTGGAAAAAAAAAATTAGTTTTATATAATTTGTATACAAAAGATTTTTAAAATTAATTTGAATTGAAATTTTGCGAGCCAAATTATTTTGTTTTTATAAATGACAAATAATTCACTGGCCTACACTCATTTTGGTGCCTAAGATTTTAGACCTGATTTTGGGTATATTTTGTGAGCTGATACAAGAAAACTAGTCACATTTTTCATATCAGCTCTTTATCTTGATTGCCAATTTCAATACCAAAGTATACAGAATACAAGCGAATTACCGTGTTATTAATCGGTTTCCGTTGATCTTTCATTATATACTCACCGCGCGTTCTTCGAAAGCATTTATTGGTAAAAAAAAGATTTTTACATTAGGAGTTAAGTACCAGTTTTTAAGACTTATATGTATCTTATTTTTTATTTTCTCCGTGGAAACCATAATGTTCTCCTCTCCTAACATTTTTCTCATCTCGATTTTTCTCAATCGATTTTTTCGACGGCGACTAGTTGATTTTTGTCCTTCGACTGCTGCGGCCAGTCGACTTAAAATGACTTGTTTTGGGGGAATTCGGCGGCTTAGAAAAAATGAAACAAAAAAAATTAAAAACCAGCGACTACTTAGATATAAAAACATTTAAAAATTCTAAAATACTTTTTAAGCTCAAAAAGTGGCTTTTAAAGTATTTCAAAATGGCTAGAATTATGGCTGCATGGCAACACTGATTGCTAGATGATTTCTACTATATTTTAAGCTGTAAAAACAATTCCGCTTACAACTATATTATTAGCGACAATAATGTATGAAAAAACAGCAGCATGGCTTAAATCATGTTTTCTTTGTGTTGCCCGAAAAGTTTAACCTATAATAACTTTTTAAATTTGCCTGAAAAATTTCATGTTTAAGTATTAGTACTTCTTCTGAAAAGGAATTGGAATAAAAATATTCTACATGCATTGCATTAATGGAATTTAATGGCAAAAATAATTTATACTAACAACTCAATTACAAATTACTTCAAAAACAAAAAAAAAGTTAAAAGAGCATTTTCAAATATGTCTGCAAAATTTGACATTAGTATTTCTTCCGAAAAATAATTTTTTATAAAAATATTTCTTCTGCATTTTATTAGTGTAATTTAATGTCAAAAAAAAATTACAGTAAGAAAAATTAATATAAAAAATAAATTATCTACAAAATAGGTGCATTGTAACATTTTTATTCAGAATACATATTTGTATTCCAAAAACTTTTTGAAAATTAGCACTAATAATTAATAAATGAAATATTTGTTATTCAATAATTTAAATAAACGTTAATAAACGTTAATAGACGTTAATGAAATTATATGGTCATTAACGTCATTAACGTTTGCGTCGCGTCCGTCGCGTCGAGTTTGCCTAGGCGGTTACATTTTTTTCACTCTCAATCACAATGCCTCTAAAGAAGTTTCACTTCAAAAAAATATTCTAAAAAATTTTTTTTTGGTTCTTTAATTAAAATTTAAAAATAATTGGACAAAAATTAATTTAAAAAAAAACGAATCGAATTATTCTATAATTCTTTTCGAACTCGCAATATAAAAACAACATTAACAACAGCTGTAACATTACAACCAGACACTGACGCCGATCGCTTTTTTTCGACGGCGGCTAGTCGAATTTTGCTCCTAGATTGCGGCGGCTAGTCGACTCAAAATTACCTGTTTTGGAGAAAAAGAGCGGCTTAGAAAAAAAAATCTAAAAAATCGGTGGCTGGAAGAAAATCATCGGTGATATCGGCGGCTAAAAAAACAAAAAAAAAAAAAAAAAAAAAACCAAAAAAAAAAAACAAAAAAAAAACAAAAAAAAAAAATAAAAACCAAAAAAAAAAAAAGAACCAAAAAAAATCAGCGGCTAAGTTTTATTTTTTTCCCTAAAAATCGGCCAGTCGATCAGTCGATGAATTTTCATCCAGCGGCGGTTAGAAAAAATACTCCAGCGGCTGACCGGCGGCGACTGGAAAACACAAAAAGCGTCGATGTCTGATTAAAACGGAACAACAACAACAAAAACAACATCAGCAGAAATCGAAAAAAATTACAAGTAGCTTTTAATTTTAATGTTATTAAATAATATATTATATTTATTCAATTTATTTTTACCTACTATAACACTATAAGTAAATTAAATTTTTATGCAAATATTTTGCATACAAAAAAAATTATATATATTTATATATATATATGTGGGGGTTGTGTTATGTGTTTGAATGTGTTGTTTGTGTATGTTGGATTCTTTGCTGAAGTGAGAAATGAAAATTCCCACTGCTTTTCTTTATTCACAGTTTTCACAATTTATTATCTCTTTAAATTTTCACTTAATCTTATTTTTACAAAATAGTTTATAACCTAGTTTTTATTATTTAATTAAATTTAATTTAATTTTAATTTTGTTGTAAAAAATAATTTTATTATTTTTATTTTAAAACATTTATTTATTTCACATAATTGTTTTCTATTTATTCATTAAAATAGTTTTTTGAATTTTACTTATAAGTTATCATAATTAAAAATTTCCTTCGAAAATTAAATTATTTTTACTTAATCACTTTTTGATTTTTTTTAGCTTCTTACAATTAAATTTAAAGTTAACTTTCTATTTTTTATTTTTACGACTTCTTTCGTGAACGTAATCCGGATGTAGAAGAAGGAAAATTTTTTATCTTTTTGACGTTCTTCATTATTTTGTGTGTGTGGCGTCAAGTGAACACTCTGCCAGCTTCGTTAACAACTGCGCAGTTATTGACTGTGCGTTGTTAGCTTGGCTGAGGTTTACTTGACACGGCCGAAAGTAACTTGTAGTGTTGCCACTACATCACCCTTCCTTGAGAAAAGGTTAAATTGAAACTTGGGTGAAATTTAAACTTAGATAATTATAACAATATATCACGGTTATATTGTGTGTAATTGTAAATTGAAAATTTTTTAAAAAAAATGATTGAGAATTATCTTTGTAACAATGTATCGCCGTTACATTGTACGAAGAGGTAAAAAAAATTTTTCAGAAGTTTAATTACTATTAAAAATTGTTTGTTTCTTATTACCAAAGTGTCGCGGTTACTTTGGATGCTTAAATTATAAAAAAAAAAATATATGATGTACGACTACTTTAAAGTATGTTTGACTGTTCTCAATGTTTTATTTGACTGAATTGACTCCGAAAGCAGGTTTAATGCGATTGATGTTAATCATGACCTGTTTGTTTTTTATTTGTAATAAAAAGGTATTTCTAGTTCTTCTTATGACTTTGTATGGTCCGTCGTAAGTTGGAGTTAACGCTGGTTTAATCTTGTCGTTTCTGACCCATACAAATTCACAAGAATCTAGTTCTTTTGGAGTGAAAATTTCGATTTCTCTGTTTGCTCGTGTCGGAGTTGGAATTAATCCTTACATCAGAGTTCTGAGATTAGTTATTAAAGTGTCGGTATTATTATGATCTATGTTGTTTGAATTAGGTGTGACGAAAAATTCACCGGGCAGTCGAATTGTCTGACCGTAAACCATTTCGGCTGGTGAGCACTTAAGGTCTTCTTTAACGGAAGCTCGAATTCCTAAAAGAACTATTGGGAGTTCCAAACTCCAATTTAGGGAATTTTTACGTGCTTTAAGACAATCTTTAAGTAGTCGATGAAATCTTTCGACGAGACCGTTTGATTGCGGGTGATATGGAGTTGTTCTGGTTCTGTGAACTGCTATCAACGCAGTTAATTCTGTAAAAAGTTTCGAATCGAATTGAGCTCGTTGGTCTGTCGTTAATGTTGCTGGACAGCCAAATCTTGAAACCCAATTCGCGACAAAAACTTTTGCTACAGTCTTAGCTGTGGTGTCTGACATGCAATAGGCTTCAGGCCATCTTGTGAATCGGTCGACGATTGTTAAAATGTGGGTAAAATTGTTAGACGGGGGAAAAGGACCTACGATATCCATGTGAATATGTTCGAAACGTCCTGAAGGGATGTCGAATTTGCCTGGAGCTGGAGTTGTATGACGGTGAATCTTTGACTGTTGGCAAGATTGGCAAGCCTTAGTCCAAAGATTGATGTCAGTGTTTATTTTAGGCCAGAAATATCGCGCCGTTATTAGCTTTCTGGTTGCACGAGTTCCTGGATGGGAAATATTGTGCAATTGAAGGAAAACTGAACGTCTTAGCGAAGAAGGAATGTATGGCCGAAAATTGCCTGTTGAGGTTTCGCAGAAAATTGAGGTATCGGGTAAATTGATTTTTTCTAATTTTCTAGTTTTAGAAGGAGAGGTTTCCTGAAGTAATCTTTTAAGTTCGGGGTCGTCTTCTTGTAGTTTGGCAATTTTTTGTAAGTCGTATTGAATAATGTTTTCTGAATTAACTTCTTCAATGCGTGAAAGGCTATCGGCAACTACATTACTAGCGCCTGAAATGTGTTGAATGTCAGTAGAGAATTGTGAAATGAAATCTAAGTGACGTGTTTGTCGAGGATTGCGCTCGGTTTTAGAGGCAATTGCATTCAGAAGTGGTTTGTGATCTTTAAAGTTTCTATCTTCTATGGCATAACGAAAGTGTTTTAATGCGGCATAAATTGCTAAGAGTTCACGGTCAAAAGCAGAATATTTCTTCTCGGCAGGTGAAAACTTGCGTGAGAAAAATGCTAATGGCTGCCAAGAGTCGCAAGTGTACTGTTGGAGAACCGCACCCATTGCTATCTCGGAAGCATCAGTGGCGATGCTGAACTTAGCGTTATCAGCAGGAAAAACTAATAGCGTTGCGTTGGCCAAGGCTTTCTTCGAATCTTCAAAAGGTTTGTTAAGTGAATCGGACCATGTGAAATCTTTCTTTTTGGATTTTGATTTGCCAAAAAGAGTAAGATGTTCATAAATTGGTGCGACTGTTGTTGCGATGTTAGGAATGAAACGATGGTAAAAGTTTATCATTCCTAAGAAAC
>OZ023273.1:72175213-72295499 GCA_964007475.1 Hybos culiciformis | reverse complement strand
AAATCAAAATACATTATTATTATTATTATTATTATAAAAGGAATAATGATTGTATATACTTAATATACCTAAATTTTTATTTTTAATGAAATTTATTAATGTTTATAAAATGAAAATATATAATAATAAACATAAACCTGAAACTGAGTTTACAATCAAGATGTTATTTTGTTTTTTTTTCTTTGATTAATTGAATTTTAGGAGACCTGAATGCGGATAGAATTACCAACATAATGCCTAGTATTGGTGTTAAAAATTATTTCAATTAATTATTTGCTTATTTTACACTTAACTAGATATTTAGTTAATATTTTTAAGTATGTATAGTGTAATTTAATTTATTGTTATACTTTTTATCTAAACTTTAATATTTTTTTAACAGGCGTGGTGAATTTTCATATGATACTGTCATGGTCCAAACTTTGCAGCCATAAACAACAACTGGTCGAATAATTGTTTTATATACGACCAATTTACTAAGTACTAAGTTTTTTGTCTGTGAAAATTGACAATAAATTTATTATGTTTACCAATTCGGATGAATTATAAATTCAATGCAGGGTTTACACGCTCATGCAAATCGCTCATGCACATTTGTGCGTGCAAATTTGTGCAAAATAAACTAAAGTTATGTTTACATTTACACACTCATGCTTGTTTGAACAATTTGTTGTTGACAAAAATTCAATAAAATGTAATAAAATACAATTTACACACTGAGATAATAAAAACGTGTTAAAATCAAATAAAAATGTATAAAATCAAGTATTTTAGGCAACAAAAACCGTCCAATGACGGTTTTACTAAAATCAATGTCCAGTTTTTTTAAAGAAGACATTTTTTTTTTTATTTTAATTTTTTTTATTTTTATTTATTTTTTTACTTCTTTATTTATTTTTTATTTTTGATTTCTTATTTTACTTCTGTTATGCCCTCTCCGGGATTGGAACCTCATTCTGTAACATTGCATTCCATCACTCTACCATTCGGCAATAGTTATAAATTTATTCAAATCTTTTAATTCAAGAATTTTTGGAATAGAATTAATTCTCTTAGTACTAAAAATTATGCTCTTGGGCATTACTTTTACGATTTTAGACCAATTTGTACTTGACGTGATACCGAAAGAACATAAATATTGGTTTTTAAAAAAATAAAAATCTATTTGTTGTTGCTTTCTGTATAAAAATACCAGAACTTGATTTAATGCCAAAAGTCCTAAAATTCAGTATGCTTTTGGGCTCAGTGGATTTTTGGCTCGCAGCATTTGCGTTTACATGCTCTTGCATATACACCAAGTAATGCAACATTTTTCGCTTGTACAAGCTTCATGCTTTCGTTTACATGCACGATGTACATACTTTATTCGAGCTATAATTTGAGCAAATTACAAGAGCGTAAACCTAGCATAATGGCATTTCTGTACAATATACGCGAAAGCGTATAATTTCCTCTGTAAAATATTAATACCGAATCAAGAATTATTGACAATTTTGCGATCTGTTAAGGAACGTTTATTAGTTCTTACGCGTTGATGATTAGAATAATTCTTGGATCAGTATATTTTACCATATCGGTGGTTATGTTGAAAAATAATGTGGCATTTACTCCATTAAATACTATCTCTATATCTCTATTATCTATTAATATTAATTATAATGAATTTTTAATTTATTTTTATTTAAAAAAAAAATATTCTATCGTTATATTTCATTACGCTTAAAAAAAAAAATTTTTTTTTTGAATACTTTCATCAATTTCATACTAGAATACAAAAAAATATACACAGGTATTTTATATACCCAAAAATTTTCTTATCATGATTTCAATTAATTTTTATTTTTACTTTTTTTTTAATTTAAAATATGAATTTCAAATGTAAATAGCGGCCTACATTCTGCATTTGCTTTCTTATTATTTCTTGCTTCTTTTTTTTCAGTTAAAATAAACAATATAATTATAATTTCGATGAACAAGTAATGATAAAAATTAAATTTAAATTATTAAAATATGTACGTTTTATATTAGAAGAAATTTTCTGATGGAAAATATAATTATATGTAAAATTATAATGTTCATTTTTGATATTTATCTATCATTGTTATAACAAAAAATAAGAAAATAAAAAGGAAATTCAATTTACTATTTATATATTATATATTTTCCTTAAAAATATGTACATATATATATATATGCAATTAAATATATTAAATTATATTTTTGAATTATTCATATTATTGGAAATAACAATATGAAATTATTTATTACGAAAAATAATTGAATAAACAAAAATATTATGAATACGTGAGGCAAGAGAACATCATAATTATTTTATTTTACTCATTATTAGAATAATATTTTCGATATATTACTTTTTTTTCATAATAAAGTGAATTAATTGAAAATTGACTCGTTCTTGTAAATTTATGTTATCCAACTTCGAGTATCGAGTACCCGGGTACTCGGAAATTTTATTTATATTTACTCGATTACCCGGGTAATTTGTGATAACTACTCGGATGTTTCGATTTAAATTTTTTTTAACATTGCAACCGATAATATTTAAAATAAAATAATGATAATAATCGGGAATTTGAATTTTAAACTAGTCGTTTAATTGAATTTGCAATTTACATGTTTAATTTAATAATTATAAAAATCGGGAATTCACATTTTTATAATTTTAGTAATTTAAAAAAATAATATTCTAAACAAGCAAGTGTCAAAGTAGAAGCATTCTAAAAGAGGGTCTTTCTTAATCTTAAATCTCGAAATGTACGTATCTGTAACTAATATTAAAATTGCTCTATGTAATTAAAATTTTTAAAGTCGCGATCCGATTACCGAATAAATTATATTCCGAAATAATAATAATTTTCATCTCGGATATTGTTTTAATGATGGTCTAATGATGGTTTAACTACCTTTTTTACAATTATAAAATTAAATTATCCATTTAATATTACTTAAATTACTTTATAAATTTCTTGTCCTTAATTAATTCATGCTGCATATTAATATATAAATTTGATATATATCAATATAATGTTATAAATCAATTTATTAGTTAACGAATAGTCTTAAGTTATCCTTCTGTAAAATCTAAATTGACATAATTTTTATTTTCGATATGTTTACTAATAGATAACAAAAAGAAAGTCTACAAAATGTCCTTAAATAAAAGTGTATGTGAACTATGAAAACTATATAGTTTTTTAATCATCATAAGCGGTCAAAAATGTATACAATGAAAGTTGTATTTTACAATTAGAATTGGAATTTTATTGGAAAGTTATATACAAAGATTTGCCATATACCTGTAAAATATCCTGGTGTAGTGATTTATCTTGTAAATTATCCTGGTGGAGTGATTAAAAATGATAAAAGCATGCATTTATGTCGATCCAAAATAGTATTCAGGCTGGGAGCAATGCATATTTTGCAAACGAAAAACATTTATAGTGCAAATACTGTCCAAACAAGAAAATTTGTCGTATATATAACAATTATTCGACCAGTTGTTACTTCTGCTGCGAAGTTTGGACCATGACAGTATCAGATGAAAATTCTCTACGCATTTTTGAACGGAAGATAGTGCGAAAATATTTCCTGAAAGAAGAATAGATGAACTTGTATATGTGGGGAGAAGCAAGTGCGAGAATTTAATTAGCTAAGAAAACATTGTACGTTTTATGAAAGCGCAAAGCTGGGCGTGGCATGTTGCCAGAATGAGTGAAAATCGAGCACAATACAGATTGTTACAGTGCTCCAGATACCACCAGAACAAGAACAATATTGAATATGATACACGAGTTTTGCAAATACGAAATTGTAAAACAAAAGCCCAAGACAGGGCGGCATGGAGGCAAACAGTGAAAAAGGCCCAAGCTGACATAGAGCTGTAGCGCCAAATTATGATGATGATGATTACGAAAATACTGAGAAGAGAGAGCTAAGGAAAATCTTTATTTATTTGTTGTATAAAAATTCAGTAACATTTTGTGACATTTTGTAAGATCTTTGAAATTAATATAATTTGTAACTTATTTGAAACTTTCAAGGTCGTTTTAAAAAATCTTTGTTGTCTTTTTATTTCGCTTCTAAGCATTAATATGTATACATGCATATGTGATATGTAGGTATATTTATGCATATACAATACATGCCTTTCACAAGTAAAGCGAATATTTTACTAAGAATACATAAATAAATTAAGTACATAAAAAATTATATAACATAAATTTAAGATAATGAAACTGACATAAAATAAAAACCGAAGTAGATAATCCTTTTTTTTTTTTACTCGAATACAATGTTATGCCAATTTGGATTAAAATTCAGTTGAATAATTAAATTGATTTTAGGTAGCGTTAGCTGAAATGAAATTTTTATTTAGCCAGTATCAATTAAATCGAATACGAGGTCAGTATTTCTTTATACCATTAAAGTTGCTCAATAAACTGTCAGTGGTAATTTCCATATTTTATTTTCTTAGATCAAGTCTAGAAGGGTTTAAGATTGAATTGCTGATACTAGTCATTTTTTATATACAATATTGATATCAAATATTTACGTGTAGTGAGCATGGCATATTTTAACTTTTCAATTTTGCATGCATATACTCATAATTATGTTATTCTACGAGTATGAAAATGATTTGTGACATAATTCTTAAAAAGTTTTTCAATTAGAATAGCTTTTATAATATACTTAAAAAAAAAACTTTACATTTTTAAAGAAAAAAGGAAGCCTGTTGAAGAATATATATTATGATTCCTATTAAGTTAATCCAAAATAATAATTTAAAGTTTTTTTTATAGTTGATGGTTTACATATTTTTTATTATATAACTTTGAAAAGTTTCAAATCGATTCGGAATAACATAAAGTAGTATGTTATTTATTACATGAATTTTTATGTATATTTCTCATTCTAAAAAGCATAACAAAATATTCGGCTGAAAAATAACTTTTCCTAAATAGTAAATTCGAAAAAATTTCTGACTATGTTTGCAAACATTTTTTTTTTGTTAACTGAATGAGTCGATATAGCTATATTTTATATATGTATCTGAATAATTGTAACCATAATTAAATCTAAAAACGTCTGTTGTTTTTATATAGATACATTTATTGATAAAAATTTCGGGGACAATGTGACACTCTTGTTTTATCTCTATAATTATCAGTGTTTGTAGAACTTTCTTAACGTTAATCTTGTCAAAATAAGTTAGATTGTGAAGGTTAGGTTGTAGCGGGTCGGGAATTTTCCCTCGCACTAAGGCGTGTTGATTCGTTGAATCACCCTACTTGATGGGCATTTTATTCCCCATCGAACCATCCTACTCCGTTCATAAACCTAATTAGATTTCCTGGCTTTAAACTTGCAGTTCGTCAGGGCTCTCCTAATATTCTAGCCCATTCAATCGGCGGCACTGACAGAATACGTGAGTAACCGTTTGCGGCTCGTCTCCGCATCTCCCCTGTAGGTTTTGGTGTCGACTCTTTCTATTCTAAACTCATGATTTTTAAGGATGTGTCCTGAGCATATGTCCGTTAAAAGTCGCGGGTTGGTTCCATGAAGACCTAGTACCTGTTTTGAGTTTTCCTTGCTCAGTTCCCCCAAATCGTTTTGTTGGTCTTATTCCTCTCGACTTGTTGCCGTATTCGCTTATGTTTTTCCCAACTCTCGCAGTCAATCTTACTCCTTATCTCCGAGAGACCTTGGAAAGATTCTACTTTCTCCGAGGTATCCCCATTTCCGAATCTTGCTGGGTTGTCCGCTTTAATGTTTTCTGCTGCGTCCGAGTAACCTTTAACCCATATAACGGTCATCCGGTTCTCCTGTCCTAAATTTTCAAGGCCCCTCAGACACTCTTGTACCTTACCTCTGTTAGCTTAATATTAGTTAATTTAAACGAAAATGATGAAAATGGACAAATCATTTATTATTTGCCAAATATTTGATTTGAAATAATTTTGAATGAATTTTATACCTAGTATATACCTAAAATATAGACGTAAAATAAATTTTCTCTGTACCCAATACTCTTTTATTACTTTGGAAGATTAGAAATTTTTAGAAAAAAGCATTACCATGAAAAGCATCTGGTGCCACTTAAAAGTATAATATAAAAAAAAAAAATGAAAAAAAAAAATTATATGCGATAACGAATTCTAAATATTTTTTTTCACGTTCAGGTGAAATATGTTATGCGAGTTCTTTTTTTTATTAACCAAAATTAAAAAAAAAAACTTGTAAGTGGTTTTAGATATTTTCTAACATTTTTTATCACAAAAAGAAAAAAAATATATTTGCAAACTTTCTAATTTATATTCATTCTTAAAAATGACATTTTATATTTTTGCGGAAAATTTTTTTCTCTCGACTTATTCGATACTTAAAATTTTTTTTAATTTTTTTTTATTTTTCCCACCTAAACCGCTAAATTCATTAAATATAATATGTTTATAATTTTCTTTCGTTAAATTGAAAATGTTTTCATTAAAAAAAATTATAAACTTTTCAAGAAAAAAAAGAAAATGTTTGTTTGCATAGAAAATCGGGGTTTAAAAATCGTCTTAATTTAATGCATACAAAAAAAAAAACTTTTCCATAATTATATCAAATATTTTGGCGCCAAAACCAAATGACGTTTTTTTTTTCTAGCATTTTATTAAAAATATCCAATAAAAGAAAATTAATATCCTTCCTATTCCACTATTGCTCATTAAATTATATGTACATAATTTTACTTATATATATATATATCTACTTAAACATAAGTAGTATACAAATAGTTAAAGCAGAGGGACTTGTCGAAGAAAAAACACTTTAATAATATTTTATATGCATAATATCATTATTGTAAAAAAAATCATAAAACAGGATTTTTTTTTTTTTTTTTATATGAATTCAACATTTAAAGCACATTTCCATCGTAAAAATTTCATCATAATATATATAGATATATGTAGTATTACGAATTTCAGTTACTTAGAAATGAAAATGATGATATTGGTATAACGTCTTACCTAATTTATATGCAGCAAAATTGAATTTCAATAAAATGTGCTTTGAAATTTAGAATTCATTATGAACTCAAAAAAAAAAAAAAAAAGAAAACTGTAGAAAATTGTTAAAAAGAAAATTTTATATTTCATCTAGAATTATATCTCACACATTTGTCAATAAATAGATAACTCCATTTTTGATATAATGAGAAAAAGCTAATTTTGTGTCTTTTTCTTATTTTTCTATTATTTTATTGATATTATAATAATATTTTTGCTTCTACTTATTAAAAATATCATACTTATTGACTTTAAAAAAGAAATTATATATTTTTAATAAAAACCACCATATAGAATCCAAAAAAAAAAAAGATATTTTTTTGACCAGATTGAATGTAAATGAGAAAAAGTAATTAACTCCACTTATGTACTTGTTGACAATTTTCTTTTCTTTTTTGCCATTGATAATATGAAAAAGGAAAAACAGGATAAAATTAGATATTATGTTATGTACAAAAATAGAATTCTTAAAAACTACAAAATTCTAGGAAGATAATAATAATAGAAGAATAATGTTATAAAATGAATTTATTTTGGAAAAAAATGCATGAAATTAAGAATATTAAGCTAAATTAAATATTAAAAATAAAAAAAAATAAAAACAAAGAATATTTGCAACAAATTGTAATAACCATATACTACATAACTATGTAATTATTTTTTGTGTATAACTATTTAACTTTGTTTAACGGATTTTTTGTCTGCGTTGAAAAATAAATAATTAAACTTATTTTGTTTACGATAAATTTCATTTGTATTGCAGAACACAGGAAAAAATTGTTAAAAATATTATAACTAAACTTATATATTTTTTGTCATTTAAATAAAAATATTTTCAGTTAATAAGTGAAGTTATAGATTTTTACTCACGTTTTGTATTACATTTACGTATACTTATTTAGTTATGTGCAAAATTATTTTTTTAATAATAATATTTTTCCAAATTTTTTTTTTGCCAATCGATAGATTACGCAATATTAGATTAATTTTCATCAAAAAGTAAATTTGGCCAAAAATGGAGTTATCTACTTATTGACAAATGTGTGAGATATGTTTGTATATAGTAATAATACGCTGTGTGTTTTATAATTTTTATTTTCCAACACAACGATAAATTCGAGACACGTAAATGAACATTTGTTAAATTTGAACGTGATCATATTATTATTATTATAAAATATATTATGTTTATTATTTATTTATTTGCTTTTTGTGTTATTGTTAAATAGAATCAATGTAAAATAAATATTAAGTATGTTTTTTCTGTTTTAATAATTAATTAAATAAAATTAGAATGACATATTTTGAATATGATAAACATTATTTAATTTTTATTTATTTATTTATTTTTTGTTTTTTTTTTTCGCAAAAAAATATATTATAACTTGTACAAAATTATTTTAAACAAGGTAACATCAGCGACTATCCTCTTTATATACATAGAAATAATTAATTCATAAATAACATAAGTTTTTAATTTTTAAATAATATATGGTTTAATATGAGTTAGATGCATTACGTGCATTGATTGGATTGATTAATCTGTAAAGGTAATCGAAATTTGATTATCTTTTTTTTTTATTAAAGTTGCATCAAATTGTATATTTGTGTTAATATTAATGAGGTGATGAGCTGCTAAATTTTTTACAACCGGCACCACAAAATTGAAATTTAAGTGAATCCGAAATAACAACCAGTTCGATTAAATATTAAAACATTTAACAAGCGGTTCTATAGAACCGATCCGTACCGGGTACAGCTCGAGTCAACTACTATAAAATCAGGTTTATTTTAACACATATGATGATGTTAAATTAAATCTAGAACATGAACTTATAATAAAATAAATTTAGGAAAATCAAAATTATATTTTTGCCAAACTGTACGATATAATATTGGGGATTTAGAATTATTCTATTTCTTTTATTTGAAGATAAGAAAAACTACTTTGAATTGAGTAATAATACCAATTTTTTCAATACATATTATTAAAAAGTGTATATATGTACATAAAATGTACATTTTATAGTTATATGGGTTTACGAGTGGACCAGAAGTACAATTAAAGCATTTACAGAAATTTCCTATAAATTTAATAAAACATAGTTTTACACGAGAAAAAAAAAACAATTTAACATCTCTTTTATTGTGGTAATAAAAATTAATTACATAGTCATCTAATGGCAATAAAAAAAAATGTCATCTGCATAAAAAAAAATAAAAATAAAAATTAAATTTTAATTCAAAATTTCATTGTTATTCATATTTAAATTTTAATTTTTTTTTGCTATGACTGTTTGAAATAGTTTTATAATTTGAAAAAAAAAAAAAAAAAATTAATTAAGTATTTTTTTTTTTGTTTTTAATTGACATCTCTTTAACATTTTTTTTTTATATCTTCTACTTTTAATTACAATTATGATATTATTTATTATTAAAAGGTTATATTATATTAAATTTATTTATTATATTGTATATAATTTATAATATAAAAGTGTCAAATCCATTTTATCTGTTTAGTCTATATTTGGTCCAATAATTTAGACTTTTTTGGTGGGCTAGTTTGTAACATTTAGATTTAAAGCACTTTCGGAATCAGTTTTCAACATTTAATCTCCGTTTACATCGAAATCTTTTTTCAGTCCGCTAACCTAATCATCGGCATACAATCAGGCCTTAACATTTTCTATAGGTTCGTTCAAACGACATCTACTCCTTTCAGTAATTTTCAATGAAAGTCATTTTCATCCCCAGCCCGAATGAAAATCTTCCATGGTAAGGACTGATTTAAATTTTACAAAAACTTCAAGATCATTAAAACTTTATGTGAAATGTATTTAAACCCTTGTCTGCTTTAGAGCTTGTAGTTCCCAAACCCGAGAATCAGCGAATCATTTCTTTAGCTTGTCTCAAAGTGAACAAGATTGCTAATACTTTGACACTAACGAAATCGGCCAAGTAGTTTTATAGTTATAAAGCATTTTAGTATGGGACGAACAGACAGAAAATGGGAAAATATAGTTCGTTTTTTATTTTCCATGGAAAATAGGTTAATAAAGACTAGAAGCGAACGCAATGAGTTTTTGAGTCATTAAGGTTAGAATAAATAATTAATTTAATACCGGTTATAGCTGGATATAATAAATTGAAGTAAATTCCTTCCAAACATTCCTGTATTAATCAAATCTAAACAAAAATGTTAAAACTTTCTATAATATCATTATTAAAAATATTTTTAGTTTTCCACTAATAAAAGCTTCATTTGTTTCCTTTTATGTACATATAAAATTTTCTCATGTTTACATACACATTTTTTTGAAGAAAAGTACACAATTAAATATGTACGTTTATTTTTGTCGTTATGGAAAATTTTTAATAAATTTTTCAAATTAAAAAAGTTTTTCATGAAACTCTGAAATTTTCTTATCACACCATATAAATACTTTGTTTATTTAAAAAAACAAAATATAAATATAAAAAATTGAAAGGAAAAAGGAAAAACATATCATTAAAATTATTTACAAAATTTTAAATGTAAATGATATTTTGACAAACATCCGACAGTTTTAAAACAAAACTTTATTTGCTTATCGCATCAAGTTCTGCAGAAAATTACATCCCGTTTTTAATCATTTTATTTTAAAAATAATAGTTATTACATGAAGAATGTATGTACATATAATAATTATATATATATAGCTAACAATAATACTCTGTGCATTACATCGAGATTTGGTGAAATATTATATAGACAAAAGTTACAAAATTTTAATATTTAGATTTTAGAACAATAATTTTCATTTATCAGTTTAAGGATTGTTCTCTGTCGTAATTTTAGAGTATTAAGTTTTTATTTAAAACGAAAAAGTTTCCAACTTTTGATGTCGAATAAACTGTTTGGGGATGATAAATAAAGTCAAATTTCACAAACTTTTACAACAATCTGTACATTTTTGTATTGGTTTGTCCTAGGACTAGGAATTTATAAAATGTATGCATAAAAAAAACTCACAGGCATACTCATTTAATAACATCATTTAAATAAGAAAAATTTAGATAAGTGTTTGGTGTCTGCCAGACATTGAGTTTGAGAACTCTGGCGCTGATTAGTTCATATCTCGGTCTGAATGGACGAAAACACATTCAGTTGAAGATAAAATAAATTTTTTCAAGCTCGTATCAAAATAATTAATAATCAAAAATATAAGAAAGAAAACAAAATTAATGTTTTGACTTAGTTCAGTATCAGTAGTATAGGTATATATAGTTCTTTCCATTTGTCCGAAGAATTATAGAGTACAAAAATATAATTTTAGAATAAAGATATCCATCAAAAAAACATAAGTGTTCATAATTGAGAGATATTGTACACTGAAAAAAAAATCTATAATCATATTAACATCTGCGATATGCTCCACGCAGTTTAAATTGGCACGATGTGTTTAATTTGCCACACTATAATCAACGTTTGATGATGCTGGACTTGTAGAGCTTGTAAGCAAGAAGATCTTATCTTTAATATTGCTTCTCTAGCAAAATTATTCTGGGTAAAGTATGTAGCCCCACTTTGCTCTCAGGATTTGAATTTAATGTGTCACTTAGATCTTTGAGAAGCGTTGAGGCTTGCATGTACAGTTTTTTCGCACAAATAGTCCATTGTCTTCGTTGAATGTTTTAATCTTTATTGCGATATTTTTCATTCGAGTGGTTTTGGAGGCTCTATGTTTTTTTTCTATAGGTTTGATGTTTTGAATTCTTAATTATAGGGATTGTAATGATTGTATTAATGTCTGTTTAGGTTATGTTATGTTATAAAATAATAATAATAATATTGTATTATATTGTATTATACGATTCGTATTAAATAGGTGGTTGTAAATAAATAAATAAAAAACATGTATAAAAAAAGTAAGAGTACAATCTTTTTTTTCTTGCTACATCAAATGCTAATCTTGTCAAAATCAACCACCAGTTCGATTTGACTTATATGCATAGCAAAAGATAGTATAGCTGCAGCTCTTTGTTTTTTTTAGAGTATGCAATGGTTTAATTAAAATTTATGAAAATATGGAATTCTAACAATAACGTTTCTTTTTAGCTTTAACATATAATGTAGTAATGTACATACATATAGGTATAGAAAAATAGATATAGATAATTTTAGTTTCAGAATATTGTTAGCAAACATGGCCTTCAAGAAATAAAAATTAAAAAGGGTTAAATAAATTTTTTAAATGAACTTTATACCAAAATCATTTTTATAATTTGAAATTTCTATGATAATTTTTAATCTATTCTAAATTAGTATTTGAACTAAAAATTTACAATAAAATTTTATATTTAATTAGTAACAAGTGTTTCATTTATATTTCTTTTCTTTTTTTGTTTATCTAAGAAGTTTTTCTTTTTTCACAAAACAGAAAATTTTCATTTTGTTTGTTAACATACTGTTTGGATAATTTTAAAATAAATTTTTGCATCTTTTAACCTCAATTTGATAAAAAAAAAAAGAAACCAATTTTCTTTCTTGTTTTTTTGTTAAATTTAAAAAACGCTGCTCAACTAAGCACGTTTTTTTATTTGTATAATTGTATAGTTGAAACAGTAACGAAATTATTATTATTTTTTATTAATCAAAAAACGCGTAATACTTTTCTTTTTTTTTAACAATAATTTATTCTTAACTACAAAAACTTTAAGTATTATGTACATTACTTTTTTCTTCGTTGACTAGTTAAAGTAGTAGAGCATTTTGAGTAGGAAATCAAATTGTATGATACCTATTAAAAGGAAAAACTAATAATACAATATTCTATGTTTTTCCTGGATTTTAGTACATTTACTTCCTGACTATTTTCCAATAAGAATTATAAATGGCACTCCGAAATAATTTGTACGGACATAATTTATACGAGAAAAACGACTTTATTCGTACGATAAATAATGTCGTTTTTTTTTCGTATAAATAATGGCGGTTTTAAAACGACATTATTTATCTGTCCTTTTTTCAATCCCGTCTAAACTTCCTATCCCCATCACCAAATCCATAGTATATAAAACGTATCACACCTAGTAATTTGGTAACTTTAAAAAAAAAAAACTAGTAAATTTTATATACCCAGTGAGACTATGAAAAAGTAGCAAAAATTTTAATCTTCTTAATTCTAAAGAAAATAATGCACTTACATAATGTTCCTTAAAAAAAATTTTATATAAAATATAGGTACCTATATCGTGTGAATAACGCTTAATTTTGTGAACCATTAGAAATAAAAATTAGTTAATAAAATATTTATTAATAAAATATAAAACTAAATATCTGACCTAAAATCATTACATGGTGTCGATATCGGTGTCAAGATATCATTTGTAATTCTAATTGAATAATTAAATAGCTTTTTTTTTATGGCTAAAAATAATATATTAATTACATTTTCATTATTTTTTAATTTCACCACTGCGTACTGATGTTAAAAAAAAAAAATTCTTCTAGAAGAGCATGTGTTAAGTGAACGGTTAAATTAACCGAAGGTCTAAAATTTATTTAACTTTTTTTCAAAAAAAAATTTTGAATAACATAAAAAGTTAAAATAAGTTGAGAAAAAAATAAACAAAAAAAAAAACAGAAAATTTTCCACCCCCCAAATGAGATTAAAGTATTGGAGAAAAATTTATAATATTTATTTGTATAGTTATGTTATAAGTAGAGCGGATATAAATGCCTAAATGCCTAGAGACTATGCATTTTGTCTTTTTTGATGTTTTTGGCTTAGCGAGACTTTTTGGATATTTCAGCCTTGCGAGTCTAAAATAAACATTTTTCGGTAATTTTTTCGAAATTATTTCGAAATTTGTTCGTTTCAATAATCCTGGATTCAAGACTGTTCGACATAAATAATGCTTTGAGTCATCGATCACAAACAACGCAAGCATTTTTTTGAATCTCACGTAGCGAGCTGGCTGCTTTTCAGCATACAAAAATGTTTTGACAGACAGACGTAGATTTTTTTTTGTTCGAAAATCTAAAACAGCATTGTATTGTACTTTACAACCGTGAAAAATAATAATATTGGTTTCGAAATCCTTTTCAGAAAAACGATTCTTTAGGAAAAGAAAATGAGTTTTTTAAATGGTCAAAAGATCCAGTGATAATCATTTTTGGAGTATGAACTACCGTGTAGGAAATTATAAATTTAAATAGGTACTGATAATATGTATGAGCCGATATTGTTGACCTAATCAAATAGAGTTTCCGAACTAAATAAAAGAAAATTTCATTAATTTTTATCTGATTTGCAAGTATTTATATATGCAATACTTTTCTTTATCATGAATCATAATACAGAAACTGGTTTTTTAACATACAGCATACAAATTTATTAAAAACATACAAATTTATTAAAAAAATTATCAATTGTTATAATATCCAGTGATAAAAAAACCCTTATGGCTTAATCATAGCTACCACCGCAAAGCAATTTTCAAAGGAATGTCCCGGAAACCTGTTGACAGCTAATTTTACCTGAAAGCAAAAAAATCAGCTGCAAACTTAAAAGATGCGACACCGTCGGCTATTATAAGTAATACTATGCTAAAATTTTTATTTACATATTAAATTTAAACTTTTATGTGTTTTAGTTTATCCAGAGTGACAGAAAAACGCTGTAAAACCAAATTTCGATGCAAAACTTAATTTCGACGCAGTAAAAATGAAACAAAAAAAATTATTTTGTGGTGTAGTCAATTTTTTCAGGTGCAAAAAAATAAATAAATTCAGTTTTCTAATTAATTATAAAATATTTTTAAGAAATTCTTTTTACCAAAATTCAATAAAATTAATATCGTGCTTTTTAGTTAAAATTAATTATTAAAATTATTTAAGAAATAACGCAGAAAATCGGTTTTTACGGTAGCTTTTAATTGCTTGGCGGTGATAGCTATGATCAAAGTATAATTTTGAAAAGATATTTTTTTTGTTGTGTTAAATTTTTTGTATTTTGATATTTCTTTAAATAAAATGTATATTGGTCAATTCATTATAAAAAGAAAATGTGTTTGCCCAATTATTTCGAACAATTTTGGTTTATTTTTATACAATTTTCGGTTTAAATAACTAGAGGGCAACAGAAGTTCAAAATTTTCTCTATATATATGTACGTACATTTTATACATTTTATTTCTGACAAAAAAACAAAAAGAAATTTCATGTTGTTGTTTAACAAAAAAACATAAAAATATATATACAACGAAAAGTTAAATTCTTAATGGAAAAACTTTTTCCAATTTTCAATTTCCATGAAAATATTTTTTATTTTTTCATTTTGTGAGTATTCAAAAATTATGAATATTTAAAATATTTTTTAATGACTCAATTTGTTAATAAATGAGATGTTAGAAAAAAAAATAATATTTCTTATAAATAGAAAAAAAATAACATAATTTCATTATATTTAGAATAAAAATTATTTTAATTAATATAATATAATAATAAAATAATATATAAAAGATTGTATGTATCATTTAATAATAACGAAGGTACGTACCTACATTAAAATGAACATAAAATTTTTTAAATAATAATAATTAGGTATTTATACCTTGGTCGATTTTCACAGAAAACTACGATTATTTTATAAAGAAAACAGTTTTCGCGTAAATGTTCGAACCATTCAATTTTCTTAATGTAAAAAGCACATTGGCGTTAGGTCACGTTCAAATGTGGCATAAGTCGATGCTTATAAAAATTTCCCAGAAAACAGAATAAAGCCTAATCGGTCATTATAAAAACAACAAATGTAAACTATTTATATTTTGTCCTTTAACCACAAATCACGGATATATAACTAAAACGGATATATTACTAAAAAGTATCCGTAGTTGCAATCACCACCGTTAGGAATAAGGGACCGATAGGAAACTGCATAGAATCCCTTATTCAAGTTAATACTTTTAGCCGAAATGACCGACGAGCCGTAGAATAATCCCTTATTCAAGTTAATAATTTTAGTTCATAAAATAATTATTCTTTTAGTACTATAAAATAATTATTCTAAAATAAAAACATAATAACTAATTATAAAATAAAAGTCTTTAACGAAAGAAAGATTATCTGATTTCCTAGCAGCAACAAAATAAAAATAAAAATTTAAAAAAGCAAACATTTTGAAAATAATATTTTACAAGCTTGTTAATTTGGAAGCTCGTTGGCTTTGCTTTATTATTGTTCTACTTCGGAAGTAAACAATTAAATGTTAGTTTATAAAATAAAATTTAATTTAAAGTTAATTTAAAAAAAGAAAATTAATGCATTTTTTGATTCAAAATAACGAAAAAATATCGTGTAAAAAAATTTAAAGAAATATAATCAGTGTTTAATTCCTTTTTTAAAGCGATTATGCCGGACAAACCTAAGCTTAAATCGGAAAATATTTTGGGAAAATTCGGAATATTTTAAATTAATAAATGTAAACAACATAAGGGACTAACCTAGCGGTGGTAAGTGATGCTATGGACATTTTTTGGGAACGATAATTTTGTATGAGTCAAACATCCTGTTTATATATTTTCGATTTTACTGTAAAATTTTAATTTATTAAAAAAATACATAAAAAACTACAAGGAAATTTTTTTTTTGAGAATTGAATTCGTTGAAGGAATATATACATGTACATTGAGTTTTCACTGGATCACAAGTAAAAGAGAAAGATTGATCATGTATTGTTCAAAAAATAATTATAACATTTGATGACCTAAAACGTGGGACGTACTTTAACATGAGCAACTAAGGATGTCTATTGATTAGAATTAGTAAATTAGAATACACTTGTGTCCCTTGTTTTTAGTAAATTACAAATATATTTATATATATTATGTTCATTCTTTTTCTATGACTCAGTGAATAAAGCAGCTAACCACATCTGTTAAAACACTCAGACAAGTAGGTAACCAATTTAACATTTTTATATAATTCCAAGAAAAAAATTTGGTTTCTTT
The DNA here is from genome assembly GCA_964007475.1 of Hybos culiciformis. Lineage (NCBI taxonomy): Eukaryota > Metazoa > Arthropoda > Insecta > Diptera > Hybotidae > Hybos > Hybos culiciformis. Next base: position 72,278,433 of record OZ023273.1, on the reverse strand, counting down.
TAGTCAAGGCAATTAAAGATTTAAAAAACTATTTATGTTTAGCCCTTTTACTGCATAATAAAATTTGGAACCTTATATATTTATATAATAATAATTTTTTTTAATTGTAATTATCTTCTCTATTTTATTTTTAGCTTTGAAAAAAAAAACAAGATAACATAACGCGAATATGCCCATTGGGCGTTAGATACAGCACCAGCATGTAAATAAGCAAACTATTTTAATCTACAACAGTATAGACCAGCGGTCGGCAAACTATGACCCGTGGGTCACGGGGTGACCCAAAGCATCATTTCATGTTACCCGCTTCGAAATTTTGAAGTAGTTCCCAAATCAATGAATATAGTTTTTGCTTACAACAATTGCATATAAAAATTTTTTCTTTACAACAATTGCATATAAAAATTTTTTGTTTACAACAATTGTATATAAAATAGAAAGTTTTCCCAGCAATTGTTTTTGTAAGCCTTAGATAATAAATAAATTAACTTTTGATTTAACTATTTTTTTTTCAATTGTTTTTATATAAAATTGCCACTGACCCACTATAAGTTTAAAAAAATCTCATCTTAGGCCAATTTTACCCACGACCAAAAAAGTTTGCCGACCCCTGGTATAGACTTTCATAATGTAACTTTAATCTATTCTTAAATCTAATCATAATTTATTCATGACCTAATTTTATCTAATCATAAACTATTCTTAAGATTTTGACTATTATAGTCATTTAGTTGAAAAAATTAAGCTTTGGCTTTTGTTACAGTTTGTTTTTCTTAAAATTTATTTATTTGAGATAAGTATAATCATAGATTAAGAATACAGAAAGATTTATAGCTTCATACAACATTTTTTCAGCCTTTTTTTGGTATTTTTATGTGAAGGTGTTAGTAAAACCAAATAAAATTCTTTTCATATATTGATAATTATCACGTGTAACGATATCTAATGATATCTAAATGAAACACAGCCTTTTGAATTGAGATTATAAAAAGTAATGATTTATTTTATTTTACTTAATTCATTGAAAATATATTTATATTACAAAGCCTATTAAGTAAAATAAGTATCTGAATTAATTTATAGAACGGAGTATCTTCTTTGTGGAATGTATAATTTATCTTCTATCTATAGTTTTATCTTTAAAACTCGGCCTTCCTGACAAAAGTAAAGTGTCCTCACTTTCAGTTTCTGATAAATCATCGTCCTCATTAATTTGATCATTTTCCAATTGGTCGTCATCTTCGTCTGGAGGTAATTCACACCATAATTTCATTCGATCAGATGCATGAACACCGTGATATGGTTTTTGAGTTCTTGGTGCACCAGGGATGTCTTCTATCAAATATCGGTCGTTACCTAAAACTTTAGTTACAATATAAGGCCCTTTAAATTTCGGTTGTAATTTCCTGGATTGACCAGTACTTTGAGCTTCGTTTTCAACCATAACGAGATTATCGATGTTGTAAAGTTTCGGTTGACTATGTCGTTTATCAAAATTTTCTTTCCACCACTTTCTACTGTCGTTAATGTTTGCTGCCGCTGCATTATGTAATTCTTGAATGTTCTGTTCGGGTGGATATGTAATTTCATCATGTAGATGTAAAATAATCTTGTTCTGAAGGATATCACGTGGATTGAAATTGAAAATAATACTATGTGGGGTGCATTTTGTTGTTGAAAAATGGTTCGGAAATCATGGCAAATTTCTCAATAAACTTACGAAAATAACTGCAAAGACCCAAAAATTGACGTATTTCTTTTATATTTTCTGGTTGTTTAAAATTCTTTACTGATTCTACTTTTATTTTACCTGGTGAGATACCCTTAGAAGATATTTCATGACCCAAATAATTTATTGATTTCTGTAGAAAAGAACATTTTTTTAAATTTAATGTTAAATTGTACTTCTGTAATATATCAAAAACTTTTTCTAATTTCAATAAACCCTCTTCGATAGTGTAGCTACCAATTAAAATGTCATCCATGTAAAATTGTACGTCCATATTTAAATCTTTCATCAATGTTGCCATTAATTTTTGGAACACAGCCGGAGCATTTTTGAGTCCAAATGGCATTCTGATGAATTCATATAACCCCGATGGTGTAATGAACGCTGTATATTTTCTAGAATCTTCATCTAAATGGTATTTGGTAATAACCGCTATTTAAATCGAGTGTGGTATAAAATTGTTTGGAGCTTGCAATCTGTAATTCTTCTTCGATGTTTGGTGTTGGACATATTTCTTTCTTTGTTATTTGATTAAGTTGTCGAAAATCTATACAAAGTCGATCACTTCCATCTTTCTTCTTAACTAATATAGCTGGACTTGAGTAATCAGAATTCGATATTTTTATTATTTCATTCATCAATAAATTATCAACCATTTCTTGCATGCACTTTCTTTTTGCGTATGGTACCCTGTACCCTTTATGCTGGACCGGTTTATCTTTGTCAACTATTATTTTCATTGTGATTTTATCAGTTAACCCAATTTGTGTTGAATCTTGTGAAAATAAATGTTGATGTTTATCATTAAAAGAAGTAGCTTTTCTTTTTCTTGATCTTTTAAATGATCCATTTGTATTTCGCTAAAATCTTTGGTTGAATTATTTCCAGCTAAAACTTGGCCAATTTTCATTTCGTTCATCATAATATCTGTCTCAGTTGTGCTGATCTTCTTGAGTTCGTTCGTTTCGTTCATTTGGTTTCGTACACGTTCTATTTCAGGATATTTAACTATTTTATTTTCAGAATTATTTTCGTTCTTTTGTGTTCGTTCGACGTTCGTTTGATATTTTTAGTTATTTTGATTCGGTTCATGGTTGTCAGGTTCTTTTCGTTCATTTTTGTTAATTTCATCTCGTTCATCTATTCGTTCTAATATTAATTTGCCTTTAGTTTTTATCATTCTAATGTTCGGTGCATCAAGTACATCTCTACCAATTAAAAGTGGAACAGGTATAAATTTATTGTCCAATATATATACTTTGGTTTCGATTTCTAAACCCTCGATTTCAGTTTCAGCATTTCATTTGAATAATTTGTTTCACCAAGAAACCCAGTTATTTTCATCTGGCAAGGAATTCTTCGGACTTTTAATTCATTAGCATATTCAGATTTAATAATTGTGCATGGACTGCCACAATCTATTAAACCGACTATCTCATAATCATCAATTTTCGTAACTTTAAGATATTCATTATTTTCGATTTCCAATTTCATTAGTCCAACTTTCGCTGCACCTGGACATTCTGTAGGTTCACCTTTCTTGTGAACACGCTTACATTTTTCACATCGTGGTCGTCTTGATGGTAATTTACAATCTCTTGCCATATGTCCAATCTTATAACAATTGTAACATTCAATTGGTTTCCCTTTAGGATTATTATTAGAAACTGTTTCATTATCACTATTCGGTCGTGTACTATACTTTTGTTATAATTATTATATTTCGGTTTTTCATCTTTTAAATTTGTAACTGATTGACGTAATTTCTCGCACTATTCAATTCGATCTTTTAAAAGATCTAAACTTTCAATTCGTTGTGATTGAAAAGAAGAAAACAAATTGTCGTCACACATTCCCATTATTTATTTAACAATTGCTGATTCTTTAAGTTTGCCTTTGTAACCTAAACGTGCAATTTCTTCATAGTATTGCATTAATGTTTCCGTAGATTTTCTTTTTCTGGCCATAATCTCAATATGTACATCAGCTTCGTTGATTTCAGGAATAAATTTCTTGTTAAATTCATTAGAGAACTGCACCCATGTTTCGCATACGTCTTCCATGCGATCAAACCATATTTTTGCTGAATTTTTCAGTTTTACCATTAGTAATAATAAATCGTCCCATTCATAAAATCTTTTCAATTTCTGAATCCTTTTCAGCCATTGATCGGCATTTAAGTTGGATTCTCGTTCTGAATCATATTCTGGTAGTATATCGATGATATCTTTTGGTAACAACTTGGTTCTAATCAAATCACTGGTCGCATTTACATTTAAATCGTTCATCGTTCTTGTAATCGCTTCCGTTTGTACAGTGTTATCAAAAACATCAGCTTCTTGGTAGTGATCGCTACGTCTTGATTCATTATTACGTTGACTTGAATTGACTAATCTATTTATGAGCTGATCTTTTCTTCCTGTGATAGGTAACCCGAAATCAGTTAGTCGTTTTTTCAATTCTTTTACTGATAACATCTCAAGATCAATATTATTATCCATTTTGTTGATTGTTGTATTTCGCAGCTATTCTGATACTTACTTTCTTTTGTAAAACCCGAGTTACTATGAGTTTATCCCACTTCCGAATTGTAACGATATCTAATGATATCTAAATGAAACACAGCCTTTTGAATTGAGATTATAAAAAGTAATGATTTATTTTATTTTACTTAATTCATTGAAAATATATTTATATTACAAAGCCTATTAAGTAAAATAAGTATCTGAATTAATTTATAGAACGGAGTATCTTCTTTGTGGAATGAATAATTTATCTTCTATCTATAGTTTTATCTTTACACACGTATTTTATTTTGTTTTACTAACACATTCACATAAAAATACAAAAAATAATGTTGTATGAAGGTAAAAATCTATGTATATTCTTAATCTATGGTATAATGCAGTTATGCAACTACTGTGCCTGGTATCTTGCAAATAAAATATATTTATGTTGTAATAAATGTGTTACACCTTGAGTTTTGAACAATTTTAAATTAAAATTAAATTACATTCAAGTATGATGTATATATATACCATTCTACATAGAACTTTCAAGATTTTTTATTATCACAGATAAAAAAAAATAACTAAATTTTGATAGCTTACTGAAAAAAAGAAGAATTTAATGATAATGAAATTTAGGCAATGTTATTTTATTCCTTTTTTCAACCATTTACAGGTCAAAACGGTAAAAAATATGTATGTATTATAAAAAAAAAACCTAGAAGATCGACAATAGTATGCCGAACTCTGGCTGAGAGAAACGAATTTTTCAAATTGAAAGCAATAGAATTTTGGATCCTATTATAGTCATTAAAAATATGAATTTTACCCATTTGCGAATTTCATTCATTCATATAGTAATAATTTATGACTGCGTTATAAAAAGTTTTATTGTACAATCGAAGTGATAGTTATACAATTATTTCTTCTATAATGTTACTTTATTCTTTTACAAGCTACAGCTCTTTAGATTATATATATAATATATTCCGAAGCAATACAAAAGTAAAAATCACATCTAAGAGTATATATGTACAACTTAAATTACATACAAATATCATAGATACAAAATATGAACATATTGACATAATTTTCCAATATTTCCCTCCATATCCATTATGGTACACATTCCTACATACAAATACATTTATTGCTATTCTTCTAGAATTTAACGGATGCATTATTTCTTGTAGTAGATACATAATACATATTAAGTTTGGTTGAATTGGACTGAAAATTTCATATGATATTGTTCTTTAATAAAATACATATATCTTCAATAATTTTGTTATTTTTTTTATACATATACGATATACATACATTATATTACAACTCTTTTTTTTTTATAATGCAAGTTCATCAAGTTTAAATTTTCTTGTAAAACATATAATAATAAAAAAAAAAATGATTTACAAAGCTGTCCCCAACTGTTTCAACGTTCCTGAATGATGTATGAACATTTCATTACGTTTATAAAGGAAGAATAATTTATTATTTGCTGCAAGACATTATTATTATAACTGGTATTATTTTGTTACAAAAAAAAAAATAAATAAAAAAAATAATTTTAGTAAATACATAGATATTATGTTGTGTTGTCGAAAAGCATAGACGTATAGTAGGTATGTGTATTAAAACAAAAATGCAATATTTGAAAAAAAAAATAAAAAATTCTGGTTTACATGCTAGACTTATTAATCTCAAATGTATAGTATAAATGTGATATTTTGGAATTATTGATAAAGTCTTACGATATTGTACACTTTTTCGAATTATGTTAGATCTTTTGTTATGGTTGATTGCAATTTTATACTATGAATCTACGGATTTAAAACCAATAAATTATAAGAAATATTTATATTTCATTTTAAGTTAACTTTGGATTTCGAAACTTCATGAGGAAATTATTTTGACTCGTAAAATTTTCCACAAAAACAAAATTAAATGTCGGAATAGTTAAGAGAATCGATTCAAATGTCATTGATGACTATTCTCTCAAAATTGTTTCAATAATAAATCAAGTCTGATTTTAAAAATTTAAATTTGAATGTTGGTTCTATCAAAATTACGAATAGTATATATATAATTTAGTAAGCAGAATAAAAATATATATTTTAAATAAAAAAAAATAAAAAAAAATTATTTTTCAAAAGAAATTTTAATTGAATATTCAACCAGAAAATTAATCATACTTTATATGAATTCTGTTCTTGCAAAATATTTCAACATAGTTGATAACTTTTTTTAATCATCATAATAAGTTATAAATATAGTATGTGACATATAAGCTTCGACATATTCTTTAGATATAGTTGAATACAGAAAATAATAGTTTCTAATTATTATTTGGCATATATCTATAAATATAATTCTTAAAATTAAAATTTTAAATAATGAATAGAATTCATAGGTATCTCTCTAAATATAAAATACCAACCTATTACAGTCATTGAAATTTTAGGTTAAGAAAAATTTTTTTTTAGACCAATTTGTTTAAAAAAAAAAGTTTATATAATGTTTCCTGAAACATGAAAAACTTAATGCTGTACAATACATATATACGTGTACAGTAGTGCATTGTACAAGTTATTTTATTTTTATATTTTTTTATAACTTGGAAAGTGTTTTTATTGTAAATGACAACAATTACACATTTCTCAATAGTGTACACGGAAAAGAACAATTATCTCAATTTAAGAAAAATTTGTGACAAAAATAGTAAAAAAATGTGTTATTTTAGAACCTACAAACCATTTGTTTGGAAATGAAGTGCTGAAATTAACAAGCTTCCGTAATTTTTCTATTTTACATAAGAAAATAAATAAATAAATAAATATAAATTTGGTAAACACATTTTCTGTATAGTGTGGTGTATTCGCGATTTGCAATGTTTAGGAGGCAGGTTCGAATCCCGTTTACTGCTTTTTGGTATTCTTCGCAAAAAAATTGCATGACATTTGGAAACAATACGAAAATTATTTTAATTTCTAACAGAAGTATCAAATTATTTTTTACAAACCTTTAGGATTAATGCAATGGATAGCTTATAACTTCAAATACAAAAAATAAATCGATTATTTTATATACAAAATAAAATGAATATACCTAATTATTTATTTATAGAATATTAAAATACTTATATACAGAATGCAAACCGCATAAATGTAATGTAATTAAATATTTTTAACTTTGTGATATAATTGATAAATTACATAATACAAACATTTGTAGTTTTTTTTTGTTTTAGTTTTGGTGTTTATAATAAACCTTTTATATAGTGTAGTAGTTGTTATATTAATAATTATAATGTTGAATACATTTAAAAAATATATTTACTTAGGTATCTTCTAACTAAATAGAATTTTATTATTTTTTTTACTTTACTTTTTCATGTCTACTAACCAGGAAATTTTCTACACAGACAGAGGGCATTTTTACCATAGAAAAATAAAATTGAAAAAGATACATGCGATTAATATGTTATACTTAAGTTCAAATTTAATAGAAATAGCGATTATTCTTAATAAAAGTCGAACGTATTAATTCATTTAGTTCGAAGGTAGAGGAGTAAATACTTTGCTGTTCGAATTTAGGTTTTTTTATTGCTGAAAAAAATATATCAAAATCTTACATTTATTGTTATTTTTATTACAAAAAATATATTTTTATATACATACATACAAAATAAGTCGTTGTAATTTTTACGGCGAATATTGCTGTATTCATATGTTGAGATTTTTAATAAAAAATAAAAGTACGAACTATTTTTCCTTGCTTTGAAAAATAGCTAATCTGTCATCCATTAGTTGGAATTCACTAATCCACATAGACAAGAATTTACAGAAAATATCGCTGTTGCAATACAGTGCAAAAAATAAAATGAAATCGGAAGCTATGTTAGTTGACTTAAATATGTGTAGAAGAATTTTTCAAAGTAATCTATTATTTTCCAAGTAATAAAACATTAAAATAATCATTTATTTTATTATTTTTATTATTATATCCATTTTTTCTTTGTACTAAAACCGATATACAATTATCCAGGATTCAATCTAATAATAATAGTATATACATAGACTGTTAATTTTATTTCAAAAATGTCATATATGTATAAAAAGCACCTCTTGTAAAAAAAAATTAAGATAAAACAAACTTCATGTCTAAGTAAATTTTAAATACTTTTTTTCTTGTATTTCTATAGAATCTTTCATTTCTTGTATTTCTATATAAAATCATTCAATTAATTTGTTGCCCTTGAGAATGTTATTGGATATGATTTCCAATCACACTGAATTGTTTAAAAATCAATTTCATATGTTTAATATAATATTATATTATGTATGAAATACTTAAATACTTATTATTATTAACATCATACTTTATGAACGATGCATGAACAGTGTACATATAAGTTAAAATGTATTAAAATAAATTTCCCAGAACGATGAAATTAGTTTTGGAAAATTTAATAAAAATAATGATTCCATTGATTAAATTTTTCTTTCAATTGATATTGATATTTTTATTTTTCAATGTTTTTAAAGATGATTTATTTAACTTAAAAATGAGCCAAGCATTAGAAAAATTTTAGCTGAAATTGAAAGTTAAAAAAAAACAATATTTAAAAATTTAGCATTTCGAAACAATTATACTAAAACATAGAACAATGTTTAGCTTATAAATGAACTATGAGGCCCGTTTACAGCAGTTTGGCTTAAGATACTTTAGTTTTAAGAAACCTCGGTCAATGGCTAAACATATTTTTTTTAAGTTCTTTTAATCGATTAAAAAATTTTCCATTACACTAATTTTTGGACGGAATCCATTAAAACCATTTACATATGTGTATAATTATCACAATTTTAATCGAAATCCAGACCCTAGTCCGAATCCGTGGGCTCTATCCTTTTTTCTACGTTCCTCTTTTCGATATTACCCACGTACTTATTTTAATTAGAATTTTTAAGCTTTCACAAAATTTAAATTAACATTTATAGGAAAATTATTTACACAACAGCCAGGCTGAGAGCTTCTAATTCCGATATCTGAAACGATTGAATCGAGATGAAATCGATCGAGATTATGCTTATTTGGATTGCTAATCGATCGAAATCGGTCGAGAAGTTTGAATCAAATTACTCTACCCTCATACTTTTCGCCAGGCATAGGTAAATAATCTGTTGTACTTTTTTTAACTTCCTCTAATCGATAGCTATCTACACACAAATTTTCATGGAATTCGTTAAAACTTATGAAAAATTGATAATTCTTCAAATATGACAAAACTATGGTTGAAAGCTCTCAAACTAGAAGCCGTATAATCTCACCTTATAGTCCATGTGAAAGTAAACGAGATTGTGTGGCATTCAAAGAATTAAAATCGATTGCATTTTAGTGCTGGACGGACAGATGGACATTTAATTAAAACGAAATATATGTTTTTTCTTTTTTGATGGAAAACGGATTAAAAGTACGGTTGCCAGGTAACCGGTATTGAACCGGACAGTACGTTAATTCAACTACTTGTCCGGTGGGAAAAAATGGAAAGAACCGGACATACATTCCGGTATTCCACCTGATGCTTATTATTTTGCGGAAAATAGAATTGATTAGAACTTTTTTATAATTCCACATTCTTCAAATTTCAGGTATTTTTTTTAGTCGGTCAAATGTTTTGATTTAAGTATGGTCAAAATGGTATAAGAAATTTGAAAATGTTGAAATTTAAATTTTTTTACTGCAGCAGCCTACAATTTATTTTATTATTTAAAAATTTTGTCCGGTAATATTTAAAGTATCATCAGGCAACCCTAGTTAAAAAAGACATTCTAACTTTCACAAATTCCAGTCCGAGGTGGGAATCGAACCCACGACAGAACACGCCGCAGGATAATGGCAATACAATTAAACTACGACGGCCGACAAATAGTCATACCTTATATAATTTTTGATTTGGGATTTAAATCGATTGGATGGTTCATATTTTTTGAAACTAAATTGACAATCGCTTATCTTTCAGTTTTTGCTTATTAAACATTCCATTGGACGTTGGCAGATAAATCACAAAAATACTTAAAAAAAAAGAGGAAATGCAATAATTAGATCAAATCCCAGCTTTGCTAAATGGTTTCCAAACATTTGCAACATTTTGTCACAGTATAAATTGTACGTTTATTTATGAAAATATTTTGTTAATGCCTATAGTTGTAAAAAATTTTGAAACATTATTTTGACAACTTTGAAAATTTTTTTTCAAATTTTTAACTCTCTCATAATTCCATTAAGATTAAGGCCAATTTTGATTTAAAATTCTTCCAAAAAAATTAAAGTGCAAAAGTGTATTAATCTCTTAAATTATATTTTATTTTTATCTATCTTTATATATAAATAAAATTTTCCGCATTAAATATCCTTAAAAAAATTTTTGATTTTATTTTCATTATTATAAAAAGAGCAAGATCTTTATTTATTTATTTTTATGTCTTTTCCAAGGATTTAAACGCATATAAAAAAAAAAAAGATTTGGACCAAAAAAAAAAAAAAAAGGATTTGTTTGAAATTCTTTGAAAAGGAAATTAAATTAAATTTAAATATTCTGTATTTTTTTTCCTTTTGAAATTCAAATTGGCTTTTATCCTTTTGCTTTTAAAAAATAAATAAATTAACCAATAAAGTTAAAAAAAAAAGAAAATTTATATATATATAGTCATACATTTTTGTTATTTATAATTTTGTCTTAAGTAAATAAATATCGCCAGAATCGTATAAAAATATTATTAATTTTATATTTGGAAAATTTTCCATATCGTTATTTAAGAAATAAATTAAAAAAAAATTAATTGAATTAAAATTTAAAATTAATAAAAAAAAATAGAATAAAATTTTAACTAACCAATATTTTATATAAATAAACCATAAATTTGTTAATCCTGTGAGCATAATTGAAATTTCGTGAATGTTCTTATAGAAATGTTAGAAGTTACATGTTTTTTTAGTTGGGAAATTCAATTATGGAAAATAGTTTTATGGTTTCAAAAGGAAATTCACATAAAAATCCAGTTCTCAAAATCTATAGATTTCTAGGTCTTCAAATTATTTATCGAATATAGAATCTATTTGAAATCATTGATATATCCAGTTATTTTGTTGAACTAAATTACAATAATGAAAACTTACATAAGATATAGTTTTGAAATAGTTTTAGGCAAATTTGAAGACGTGATTTTCTATTTTACGTACTTTTTAAATTTCAATACTGTAGCTGAGTGGTAGTATTGGCAGATTAACAATAGTGCAATCCAAAGTTCGAACCCCAAAGAAAGCATAACAAATAAAATTAGAATTTAATATAGTTTTGAAATAAATAAAAAAAAAATATTACTATTAATGAAAAAAAAATTTTATATTATATATTTTAGTTTTAAAATACCGGAAGATTTAGTCTTGATACTAAGGGACTCCACTATAGGTATTTTAACTGAAATCTAGTAAATTTTAGAAACTAGATATCAAACTATATCCCTAGTAGCTACAAATTTAGTTGCTCATTCTAGTTTTATGTTCAGGTTCTAGCCAATTTTGGTTTAGGGAGAGATTTTTTGGTAACATTAAAATCATAGAAATTTTTTAAAGTATTATATTATATATTTTAGTTTTAAAATACCGGAAGATTTAGTCTTGGTACTTAGGGACTCCACTATAGGTATTTTAACTGAAATCTAGTAAATTTTAGAAACTAGATATCAAACTATATCCCTAGTAGCTACAAATTTAGTTGCTCATTCTAGTTTTATGTCTAGGTTCTAGCCAATTTTGGTTTAGGGAGAGATTTCTTGGTAACATTAAATTCATAGAAATTTTTTAAAGTCCAACAATTATGGAAATTGAATAAAATGGGATTCTTGTTTGAATTTCGAATAAGGTTATTCTTAGATAAGAAGGTCAACTTTGTATATAGAAAATAAAAATAATTATGAAGTTCCTGGATTATTATTAGATGATGGTTATAATACAATGATCCTATAAATAGTTTAGTAAAAGTAAATTATTAAAAGAATAAAAATGTTAATTTAATTTTTGTTTGTTTTCAGTTTTTGTTTTTATATATATGAAGAATAGTTTTTATGTTTTTTAAGGTTTCAACATTATAATATTATTTATAAAAATATTATTCAATATGATTTTTTCTTTTATTAATTCGTTTGAATTGGTATAAATTTCTGTTTAACCAGAAAGTTAAACTTTTCTAAAAAATTATTATCCAAAAATGAGTGCTTAATATAAGTAATACCATAGATTAAGAATACACATAGATTGTTAGCTTCATACGACATTATTTTTGGTATTTTTATGTGAATGTGTTAGTAAAACAAAATAAAATATGTGATAATTATCAATATATGAAAAGAATTTTATTTAGTTTTACTAACACATTCACATAAAAACACCAAAAAAGGCTGAAAAAATGTTGTATGAAGCTATAAATTTTTCTGTATTCTTAATCTATGGTAATACGGAAATAGTAAATTACAATACATGTTATGAAAATTTGTTATTCTTGCGAGTTGTGTATACACACAAACACATAGACTCGACTCATATTTATATCACGAGACCGAAGGTCGAGTGATATAATATTGACGAGTGTCTATGTGTGTATACACAACGAGCTGTATAACAAATTTGATTACCATGTATTGTATACTGCTTTAATGTGCATGGGAGAGGGAGTTGAAAACAATACATTTACAATAAAAAAAATAAACAAAAAAGTTCAAAATGAAGCAAGGAAATAAAATTTAAATAATACGGAAGTAAATTTATTTCTCGAAATGATTTCAAACCGGATGATTTAAGATCAGCTAATTCCTACAATATTAAAAAAAAATTAGTAATTTTTCCAAAAAAAATTATTCATTTTCTTTTTTGCAAAAAAAAAAATCGAATAATTTTTTTTTAGAAAAATTACTAATTTTTTTTTTATTATTTTAGGAACTAATGGTCTTCTTAAATTTTATTTAATTTTATTTTTAATTATTAAAAAAAATAATAATAATTTTATAATTATTTTTTTTATAATTAAAAATAAAATCAAATAATAATTATATAATTATAATTTATGTTTACAATAAATAATCTCCTTGTTGCTGCCATTTTCCTCGTTTGTTGATAAAAGAAAAAAAAATTCTTACTTGACATTTGACAATTGACAGCAAACTTTATAATGACAACAAAGATATTTTCAGTGTTACCATTGTTCTATTTTTATTCATTTTGTTTTTTTTAATAAAATAAGTGCAATTTTTGAAGTGTGGTTTAAATTTTTGTACTAAAATCCAACCACTTTCGTTTAAAAAATTAGTAGTAGAGGTTCGAAGATCCTTTAAAAATAGTAGATTGAAACACATATTAAGAAAATTCATCGACTGATCGACTGGCCGCTTTTTAGAAAAAAAAAAATAGCCGCGTATTTTTTTATTGGTTCTTTTTTTTTTTTTTGTTTGCTCAGAGGGAAAATATAGATTAGCTCAGAGGGACAATATAGATTTTTAGCATTATAAACTAAACTTTATTTGACATTGATATGATGCATGTGAGAGGTATACATTTGAAAATTTTTCTTTTTTTTTAGGTATTTGTTTGTATTGAAATATTGTGCGTGTGAGTGATATTATATAATTTAAGAATTTCAAATTCTGAATTTCAAATTTCTAATGTATTTTGTTAGTGTGATTTAATGTCAAAAAAAAGTTTCGCATGAAAACTTTTTTTTGACATTAAATCACACTAACAAAATACATTACTTTTTTCACTTTTTTTCATAAATTTCTGCCAGAGTAGGATTTTCTTTAGAGGATTTTATTACATCGGGGCAAAAATTATGAACAAAAAATTATTGTACAAGGAAAATCAATTAGAATGACAGAACTTGAATTTCAAAAATTTTTTTTGTTGTGTGAATTTCAAATACACGCCTCAGCCAGAGCGTGTATTTGAGATTCACAACAACAAAAAAAATTTGAATTTTACACAACAAAATACATTAGGAATTTGAAATTCAAAATTTGAAATTCTTAATTTTTTTAAGGGGAAGCACAAAGCACAATTATTATTAACAAACGAAACATAAAATAAACCGCATATACAAAAATAATTCAAATTAGAATAAAACTTTATAAAAAGTAATATAAAATAAATACAATTATTGAAATTAGAAAAAAATTAGTTAATTAATAAGATCAATTATTTAGGTACCCAACTAGCAAATTAGCTCTATAAGAGAATTCGATTCTTTTAGTAGAAAGCTTATGTATTCTAGTAACTATCTATTAAGTAGCAAGAATTCTGTTATTACCTCAAAAGTGGCGAAAATTATAAGTATAATTTGTTATATAAGTATTTACAAACGGGTTAGTAGGTGGCTAATAACATCCTCGAATTCTGTAACTATTCCCATTATTAGCCTGTATAACACTTTTTTTCATGAAAGAAAAGAGAAGGACAGCGATAAAAAAGAAGTGAATAAATATATATAAAAAAAAAATAGTGAAAAGAAAAGGAAAAGAAATAAAATATAATAAATAAATATTACGATGGGTATATGTAATAATAAAATAAATATATTTGTATTTAACTTAACTTGCGCACATTTTAATTTTTAAATGTGTATTAAATTATGTATTTATAATAAAAACTATTGTAATTGTTGAAAAAAATTAAATAGACATTTTTTTTTTTCATGCAATTGAAAAAAAAATGCAATTTTTTATATTTCAGGATTGATAAATATGAAAACCTAGTAAAATTTTTGATATTTAAATAATTTTGTATTAGAAAAGGCGTTAAATTTGTTAATATTTTCATACATTTTAAACTCATATAAGCAAAGTATGAGCAAAATGTAGTTTGCCATGGCAGATATAAATAAAATTTAACTGATGTTCTATTCTTTTTATTTTTTATGTGGTTTTTGAATTCATGGATTTTTTCAAAAAGAATTAAAAATTTGCCAAAGAATAATATATTTAGTTCTCCCAAACACATTGTGCGTTTAAATAAGTTGAATTTCCATAAAGTATTTTATTCCTATATTCGGATAACCTATGAGATTTTTAAGAAATTTTATAGAAAAATCACAAAATTTTAAATTATTTTCTGTTTTGAAGTGACTTAAGTTTTGTTTATTGATTTTTATTTTTAGGGATAAGTATTATTTTTAATTTTTTCAATTGTTATAAAACACCAAAAAAAATGGCGCCGTGACATTTGTACGCGATGAAATTTGTATGGAAAACTTCGCGGACAAATGTCATTTTGCAAACTGTCATTTGTCCGCGATAGATTTTTCAGATTTTTAGCGGACAAAAGACATTTCGAATCGCGGACAAATGTCATTTTTATCTCCGCGATACAAAACCAAATCGCGGACAAATGCCCAACCCCCAAAAAAAATGTTTAATAGGGATAAAAATTAATTTAATTTTGTGAAACTATGAAATAACAAATAAAAAAATGAAATAGTCGGTTTTTCATTTTTGAAGCAAAAATTAATCAAAAATGAATTTTCTTTATTTGATTGGAATTTTTTTTTTAATCTAGTGAAGTAAAACTATTCACTGGTATCATTCACTATAACTTTTTTATCACACGAACAAAAAAAACTAAAATGGTTAACAACCTGTCTGTATTGCCATGTTTCTAGATAATTTAAAGGAACATTTTGGAGCTCTATAGGTATTATGCAATTAGCAAAGATAAAACTGCGGATTTTTAGACAAAACGGAAGGTATTAAAAAGTCAACCTTACAATAAAGAATGATATTAAATTCTCAGTCAGTAGTTTGATTTTATTTCTCGAAATAAATATTATTTTTTGCATGAATTAGCAAATTCAAAACTTTTATACGAAAAAATAGAAAAAAATGCATTAAAATTCACAGAAAAATGTGAAATTTCTAGTAATCCGCTAATAAATGACCTATTTAGGTAAATTAGGCTTAGGTTTATAGTCATAGTTTTTTCTCTTTTTTTATTTATTTTTTATTTTATTTTATTTTATATTTTGTTATTTACTAGGTTAAGAAATTACAAATAAGGTTTTTAAAAATAAAAATTTTCTCCTTAAAATAAAATTTCAAATACATAAATATGCTAGTATAAAATATTAAAAAAAAAATTTTAAAGTTGTAAAGATAGAAATGGATCTAAAACTCTGAAAAAATTAATTAAATTTGTATACATTTTTTTTGTATAATGAATATTAATACTCGTAAAATAAAAATTGAATTGAATTGAATTGAATATTATTTTGTTAACAACGCAAAAATTTAGAAAATAATAATTATCCGGGCAAAACTTCTCACATATTTCACCCAAGTATAAGTCTAACTAAAAAATCCTTTAGGTTGATTTTCCAATCATCATACTCTTTTCTTTTTTCGGACCATTTGACCCTTCCAACCCTTTCGGAGGCAAATATTGAAATGTATTCTTATCAACATCGTCTACACAATAATTTTCTATTTCCGTACAATAAGTGCATCATTTTAAAATCATGAGTCTGGAAAGAATTAGCGCAAAAATATAATTAAAAAATCAACGTTAAGGAAGTCAAAGTAATATTTCCGCAAACAATAAACTCTCTCAAGTCCTTGTTATATTTATATTGTAAGGGGATTAGTGCAATAACCTGGTAACACGGAATTTAAATCATTTTTGTTTTTATTTTTAAAAGCATACGGCTAATACGCATCAAACTATTTTTGTCTTTTTTCCTCATAAAAGCTTATAGCAGGATCACGGCCGGCATTAAAGAGCTTTTTTTTTCCTCTTTTCTCATAGAACGAAGTAAAAGAGAAAAAAAATAGTTCTGTTATATAAATAAAAACTAATAGCAGGATCACGGCCGGCATTAAAGAACTTTTTTTTTTTCTTTTTACTCATTTGTACGAAGTAAATGAGAGAAAAAATAGTTTTGTTATGAAAATAAAAGCTAATAGCAGGATCACGGTCCGCATTAAAGAACATTTTTTTCCTTTTTACTCATGTGTAAAAAGTAAAAGAGAAGAAGAATTGTGGGATAAGATAAATTCTAATAGGAAGACTGAAACCGGCATTAAGAGTTTTTGATGAAATAGAATTCTTATAAATGTTGCATAACAAGATCACTATGATTCAGTATCACGAATCATCTTACTAGAATCTTATACAGCTTATAAGTGGTATAACACTTATTTACAAGAATAATCTGCTAGTTGGGTATTAATAACTTTGTTTTGGAACAAATGATACTATAGCTAAATGAATAACAAAGTAAAATGACATCTACTGGTGAATGGCTTATGTGAATTTCTTTTTTACTTTAAAATTATTAATTTTGAAAAAAACTGGTAAAATTTTAAAAAACCTGGAGACTGGAGTTTTAGTTGAAAAACTGGAAACTCCAGGGTAAAACACCCCAGTTGGCATCCCTGAGAATAATCCACATCATAATAATATCTTCCTTGAATAGATTTAAAATATTATCATATAATATCTATAATATAAAAATTCATGAAACTTTTAAATAAGGATTATGGATTGATTTTTTTTTTTTTGTTATCAAACAGAACCATTAGAAAAATAAATATTGTAGAAAAATCTAAGAAATAGGTACATATAATATTATTATTATAATATACATTTATTTAGTTGGTTTTATGATTTTAAAAACTCAATCAAAACGAAGATTCGAGTTAGACACTGAGAGCGAAGAAATTTTTAGCTTCAAAGTGTTTTCCAGATGTATTAAAAGCTATTCAAGATGATTTAAAACATTGTGTTTCGTACACCATCTCATAAATTGTTTTTTTTTTAATGTTTTTTTAGTTTTAATGCTAACAACACTGAAAAAAATGTTTTTTCAAATTTGATTGCAATATTTTGTAAATAGTGAATATATAAAGTAAAAAAAACAGAATCAAAATTATTTCAACAGAATTGCTTTTGCTGCAATAAAATTTTAAATTTTTTGAAATGAGGTTTCTTTGTAATTGTAGTTTTCTAATTTTCTAAGAAATATATTTGAAATATTAAAATTTTTCGTTATTTGGCGGCAAATTTGTATTTTGCATATACTTATAGAAAACAGCTAGAACCGGCCCTGTTTGTGCGCACTTGAAAAACTTTTGATTCTATTTGTAAGAATTCTTAACAAATGATTAGCAAAAAAATAGCATATACTGTTTTTTTTTATTATAGTTACCAAATCACTAGGTGGGATACCTTTTATACTTAAAGAATTATGGATTTCATAATGGATAATGGATTTGATAATGGACAGGAAGTTTAGAGGGGATTAAAAAGTGGGACAGTTAGTAGTCGGTAATCATTTACACTCTTTATAAAGCGGCTCAAGTTGTAAATCAAACGTCCATCAGCTGTCGGAAAAAATTTTGATGGGAGAGCATTCCATATTCTCGAGGTGCGAACTGAAAACGAATCTTCGAAGCTCGTTCTATCACATCTGGGAATTTTGACGAAATATGGAAGTAACGTTGAGGCGGAACGTGTGTGGCGTGAAAATACTTAAAGTTGCCTTTACTTCCAGGGAACACGTATCCGTTCCAACAAAGTATTTATTAAAAATGGAAAGTGCTGATTTGACATTTTAACCACATAATAATAGTACTGATAAAATAATCATGGTAGATGTATTCAAAGGACCTAAGTTTTCTTAATTTAAAAAAATAAAATTAAATTTCATTTACATCAAGCAAAAAAAAAAAAACCTACAAATTATTTAACTTTTTATTTTCTAAATTTGTTATTCTCAAAAAATAAAAAAATAAAAAAAAAATAAAAGATAAGATATGAGATAGAAGATTGCTTTTAAATATTTCATATAATAAATTTCTTATGAGATTTTTTTTTTGTGGGTTTTATGTGAAAGCATGTCCTTTGTTGGGTTTTTTTTTATCCTTAAAAAGTAGTAATTCAGTAATATTATACATATATGTATATATAAAAACAAATTTCTGTTTTTGCGCAAATTTGTATGCAAATTTTATTTATTTTCGAAATAAAATATACGAAAACACACAAAATTTCTGTGAAAATTTTAGGATTAGCACCTGTGATAGCTTTCATTATTATTATGTAAATTAGGATTTACGATAAAAAATAGTAAAAAGACCTATGTAGGTAATAGGTATTTTTTTTTGTTATTATATTTTTTAATAATCATTTAGAATTCAAGTGAACTCTATTATAGAAGTTTTAACTGTATATGTATATGTAATCTGAACAATATTGATAAATATAAACTCAATGCATAGTTTCAAGTTTTGGAATTAATTTGCAGTTTTCAAATCACAAGTAACACAAGTAACTACAGTTGAGCTCTCTGAAAATAAATGTTCACTATTTTTGTAAAACATTTCAAAAATTTCTCAAATTTTTTAATTATAATAGACATAAAACTCCATTTTCATATATTAACATAGAGGAACTGCATTAGTTTTATTTTTGACTTTAAAATCAAAAATAGATAGAGGTTAGCTTTAAATTAAAAAATATGTGAGTCTCGGGACACACGGAAGAAGTGAAACTTCATGGGGAGGCTAAATAAATATTTAAAATGGCCAAGTGCACATAAGACAACCGATTTTTTCGACGTCGACTAGTTGATTTTTGTCCTTCGACTGCTGCGGCCAGTCGACTTAAAATAACTTGTTTTGGGGGAATTCGACGGCTTAGAAAAATTTCACAAAAAAAATTAAAAACCAGCGACTACTTAGAAATAAAAACATTTAAAAATTCTAAAATACTTTTTAAGCTCAAAAAGTTGCATAATGGCTTTTAAATTATTTCAAAATGGCTAGAATTATGGATCCATGACAACCAGATGTTTCTACTATATTTTAAGCTGTAAACACAATTGCGGTTACAACTATATTATTAGCGACAATAATGTATGAAAAAACAGCAACGTGGCTTAAATCATGTTTACTTTTTGTTGCCCGAAAAGTTTAACCTAAAATAACTTTTTAAATATGCCTGAAAAATTTCATGTTTATTAGTACTTCTTCTGAAAAGGAATTGGAATAAAAATATTCTACATGCATTGCATTAATGGAATTTAATGGCAAAAATAATTTATACTAACAACTCAATTACAAATTACTTAAAAAAAAAATTTGTTTTAGTTAAAAGAGCATTTTCAAATATGCCAGCAAAATTTGACATTAGTATTTCTTCCGAAAAGTAATTGTAATAAAAATATTCTTCCTGCATTTTATTAGTGTAATTTAATGTCAAAAATAAATTACTCTAACAAACTAAAAAAATTTACATTAAGAAAAATTAATATCAAAAATAAATTATCTACAAAATAGGTGCATGTGGAACATTTTTATTCAGAATACATATTTTTATTCCAAAAACTTTTTGAAAATTAGCACTAATAATTAATAAATGAAATTTTTTTTTTTTTATTGTTTAAAATAAATTTCCCTTTCAATCGAAAACAATCGAAAACAAAAAATAGTATTTTCGACTTTTATTCTGAGCCAATATAGAGTATGTTATGGCGCTGATAAGCTTCATTAAGTTGTTAGCGGCTGTCGGTTTTATCATCGCTGACACATAAATTTTTTCTTTTTTCTTTTTTTTTGACAATAATCGTTCTATTTTTGACACTTACATTTTTTTCACTCTCAATCACAATGCCTCTAAAGAAGTTTCACTTCAAAATTTTTTTTTACTAGTATTATTTTTTATTAAAACTATTAAATGAAATTATTAAAAATTATTAATTAAAAATAATTAAAAAATTTTAGCACTAAACATAGACTGTCAAAATGCCTAGATTTATGGCTGCATGGCAACACTGGTTGCCAGATGATTTCACTATATTTTAAGCCGTAAACAAAATTCGGTTACAACTATATTATTAGCGACAATAATCTATGAAAAAGCAGCAGCGTGGATTAAATCACGTTTTCTTTTTGTTGCCCGAAAAGTTTAACCTAAAATAACTTTTTCAAATATGCCTGAAAAATTTCATGTTTATTAGTACTTCTTCTGAAACGGAATGTAATAAACATATTCCTCCTGCATTTTATTAGTGTAATTTAATGTCAAAAATAAATTACACTAACAAACTAAAAAAATTACATTAAGAAAAATTAATATAAAAAATAAATTATCTACAAAATAGGTGCATGTGAAACATTTTTATTCAGAATACATATTTGTATTCCAAAAACTTTTTGAAAATTAGCACTAATAATTAATAATTGAAATATTTGCTATTCAATAATTTAAAATAAATTATATTTTCCTTTCAATCGAAAAAAGAAATAGTATTTTCGACTTTAATTCTGAGCTAATATAGAGTAGGTTATTGCGCTGATAAGCTTCATTAAGTTGATAGCGGCTGTCGGTTTTATCATCGCTGCCACATAAATTTTTTCTTTTTTCTTTTTTTTTTTGCCTTTTTTTTTGACAATAATCGTTTGAATTTTGACAATAATCGTTTGATTTTTGACAATAATTGTTCTGTTTTTGACACTTACATTTTTTTCACTCTCAATCACAATGCCTCTAAAGAAGTTTCACTTCAAAAATTGTGATGACAATATAAATATATTACCGAATTAGATCGAAGATCATTTGTGTATGATATGGAACATTACAGATTGAAAGGTGTTTATTTTGATTTTATGAAACTATAAAAGTGTGAATGCATTTAGCATTATACCAAACTTTCAGCTTTTGCGGAGGATTTTTAAGAAATTAGAATTTTTGAGCAGAAAAAGGGCCAGAGAGTAAAAATAGTTCTGAAACAAAACAAATTAAAAACGTTAAAAGATACCATATAAATAATTTATATTAAAAATTTTGTTTATACCATAAAGGAAGAATAATATAGAGTAACTATGTCAAACAACTTTTTAAAATATCGTTTTTATTTTTTTTCCTATTTTTTCAGACCCCCAAAACATATGTATAAGCAAAAAAGTTTTTATATTTTCTCTAATACTCATTAATTTTTTTCAATTTTGAGGATGTTTAGTTTTATTACAACAAACTTCTAAAAATTCGAATGTAGTTGTGCGAAAAATCATAACTAATGAATGAATGAAAAAATATGTGTCTAAATTAGTATTGTTGTGATGTGCTAATATCAATTTATTACAAATACGATTTTTTTTTTTTTTAAAACTAGCATTTTCTTATCATAAGTTATTTCAAATCAATAAATATATATATTGCAATTTAATTTTTACATTAAAGAGATAATAAGTCATAATATTTTATCTCCTTTGGATAAAATATTCTTAAATGATAGTGGGAGAAATTGTTTTTTTTTTTTTCGTGAACTTACGTTTAATTAGTTCGTTCTTTAAATAATAGTGTTTTAATGGTACATGTGTATATTAAAATGTTTTGCATGAACTTTGTTTTAACTATTTAAATTTTGAAATTCTTATAAGGACATTAAGAAAATTATACCGGAATATTTTATTATTATTGGAAATTTATCAATTTGGATACGGAATTAAAATAAGTATAAATAATTTGAATAAAATAAAGTACCTTAATATTTATTCATTTATTTTATATATTAACTAGCTGTACCCGCACATACGTTGTTGTGGAACACACGTTTTAAGTGAAATTTACATTTATCAGTTCCACTTATTCAACACTTAAATTGTATGAAATCGAATGATATCCTTTCCTTAAACAGGTTTCCAAACCAAACCAAATTTGTGTTTTTATCCATTTCCTCTTTTTATAAATCCAATTTGAATGAAATTGGAAGAACTTTGGTAGTCCTCCCCGGGAGGGGTTTCTGGGTAGGGTGCCATTCAAATTTTAAAATAGCCTAAAACGACTCCGAGACAAAGAGACGGTGTAAAATTCGAAACGATCGATTGAGTGGTTTAGTTTTTAATATTTTGTAGTTATTAGCAATAAAGAAATTGATTTCTATATATTCGACGAGGCCCCTAAAAAGAGGGAGCCAAATTTTTTGTTACGAAATTCGTGTGTTTAATCATTATTATGTACCAAATTTGAATGAAATCGGACAAACTTTTGAAGTCCACCCCCGGGGGAGGTCTCTGGGTAGGAGCCCCATCAAATTTTAAAATAGCCTATAACGACCCCCGACCTGACACAAAGACATGGTGCGGAGCAAAATCTACGAAATTTTTTTTTTTTAAATAGGTAGCTCCGGTGAAATTAATATTACCTGAAAAACATTTTTGGGTGGGGAGCTACGGTTAGGTCGTGCCGGAACAAAACTGTAAAGGTTTTCCTAATGTCCAAAGAAAGAATCAATATCAAATTATGAACAATTTTTTATTTTGCTAAATATCACTTATTGTCTATGTAATATTCGATAATCTACAATGAAAATTAGATTTCCACCAAATGTGGAAATCTTCCAAAATAATTTAAGTAGAATAATTCTTTCCCACCAAATGTGGAAACACTAAATATGAATATCATCAAAAATTATGATAAAGAATGAATAAAATTTGTTTTGTAATATGGTGGTGAAGCCACTAAATCAATGTGAAACTCCACGACGTCCTACAGTGTCACTAAAAAATGATAAAGATAATAGAAAAAAATAGGACTTACCCTTTAATAAGGTTCCTCTAATCGCTGTGTTATTGGCACCAAAGTTAATCCTCGTGATTGTGAATTGCCTCCGAAATTAACAAATAACGATTTGTTAATTTGCCTGAATTTATTTTTTGCTTTTTTTTTTGTTAATAAAAACTACGATTTCAACGCTATAAAAAATTTGACTAAACTGATTGACGTTATCAAGAAGAAGAAAAATTAATCCCTTTTTTTTCTTGAAAAAGAAAAAAAAGGCAATTACAATTAATTAATAAAATATATTATTCAGCACATGATCATACGATGTTCTAAACAACTTCCCCTTTTTCTTTTATATTTATATAGATCGATATATTATTGATATCATAGAAAGAGATTATTATTGGTTTTTTAATATTTTATTTTTTGTTATAATTTCTACGGTGTTTTGCAAAACTGTTGCTGTAGAAGTGTATAAAAATGTCAAGAACCTTCAACATCCCGGCCCCCTTGAAACATTGATCGTTTCAAAAAGCTTGGGCTCGAGTGTTGGTGACCACCAATTTGATGGTAGGTTTCGAGACGAAATATCAGCACAACAAACAAAATCTACTCTATGTTCAACTATACAAAAGGGTGACAAGCTATATACGACGTCGTATGTCTGTGACTGAATATGTAAGAAAAAACGAATTTAAACGGTGTACAATCGGTATACAAAAATTGGAAGGCACACAATACCACCATAATCAAGTCGTCACGGAAAGCAGCAGCCAATAACACAGCGATAAGGTGTTCAAGAAGGAATCGTAGGAGTTTCACCATACACAAAATTTTAAAAATACACTAAAATTTAAAGTTAACTTATAATTATGATTATGTGGTGAATTTTCAATACGATGAAACGATTTGATCATGACGATAATCGATGATGTTCTAAAATCTCTCTGTTCAGGGTACTCCTTGCTTCTGGTCATATACATAAAATAGAAATGAACAAGCAATAAATAAAAGGTTGGAAAAGGTGTATGGTATGATGGTGTCATGAATTTTCGATAAACGTCCTAAGAGGCAAACATCAACGTGTAATCAAAAAGTAACGTTCCATCAGTTTGGGACAACACTTCAATAATGGTCATCTCATAGGAATATCCCTATTCATGACCTCTGTTTGCGACATCTTCGCAAACGTCTATGATATGACTTCTCAATATTATGTGGACCATCAAATAAATCTAAAACGAAAAACTTAGAATACTGAATTAATATTAAAAAAAAGATTTAAGGTATCGTAACCTGAAATAAAAATGATAAAGTTAAATGAATTATATTTCATATGGAAGAAGAGCTAAATCGACGATGGGTCGTTTATAAATCCCTGACGGGGTGCGTACATCGACTATTCGAATCTTATCATCCTGGCCGGGATATACCTTAACGATACGGCCAGTAGTCCAATGCTGGGGAGGAGAATTTTTATCCTTAAGGACAACTAAATCGTTTAGTTCCAGATTTCGTGATACTTGTGACCATTTACTACGATGTTGAAGTTGGTGGAGATACTCGTTCTTCCACCTATACCAGAAATGTTGTTTAATTTGCTGCATCTGGTGAAACAATTTTCGAGGTTTCATCAGATCTTCAATTTCGATAATAGGTTCCGGAGGAGCTAGAAGTGAGTTCCCGTGAATAAAATGGCCTGGAGTAAGAGCTTCAAGATCATCTGGATTGTTTGACATAGACATGAGCGGCCGAGAGTTAAGACAAGCTTCTATACGACACAGCGTGGTACTTAAGGTTTCGAACGTTAGTTTTGTAGTCCCTAGCGTGCGTTTGAGGTGGTATTTGATCGACTTAATTCCTGCTTCCGCTAAACCGGCCATATGAGGGGCCATAGGGCAGTTAAACCGAAAATTAACCTGTCTCGTCGAAAAAGTGACTGCTGCATCCTCCGTTGCCGTTTTAATTGCAATTCGATATTCTTTCGCGAGAATGTTACTAGCTCCTACAAAATTGGTACCATTATCACAATAAACAGTGTGACACAGACCTCTTCGGGAGAAAAATCGTTCGAACGCTTCAAGAAATTTTTTACTAGTTAAATCGGTTACCGCTTCGAGATGAACCGCTTTAGTACTGAAACACACGAATATACAAATATAGCCCTTGGTTACTCTGTTGCATCGCCCTTCGAACAGACGTAGGTGGACCGGACCACCGAAATCCAAACCCACCGTTTGAAAAAGTTGATTTTCCTTCAAACGTTCGATAGGGAGCGGCGCCATAATTTGACTGAGAAGTTCTTTTCGTTCCACAAAACATCTTTTGCAATGATGAATACATTTTCGTATTTTTTGAATTAGTTTAGGAATCCAAAATTCCTTTCTGATTGTGGCCTCCATGAGGCGTACGTTCCCATGTAACGTAATTCGATGAAAAAATTTAACGACTAAGTGAGTGAACCAAGATTGATTTGGGAGAATTATAGGAAATTTTTCATTTATGGGTAGCGTTAAGTTCGATAATCGTCCATTTACACGCAGAATTCCATTATCATCCAGAAATGGATTTAGGCTGCGAATGGAACCTTTTGACGAAAGTGATTTTTTGGCGGCTACTGTGTCGTATTCTGAGGAGAAGTATTGCATTTGTATAAGTTTAATTACCAACAATTTAGTGTTTTGAACTTCCTTTGAAGTAAGAAAGCGAGATAAAAACTTTATTGGCGATCGTTGAGAGGTTAATATGAAACGTCTTTGATACGAGATTACTCGAAGTAATTTAGCATAATCAGAGAATCTTTCTAACGTTTGATCGAACGAAGAAGTTGTTGTAGTGTGTAAAGTTTTTACCAATTTCATTTCTACTGTGGTTTCAAACTCTCTATCGATGTGGGGCCAGTCAGAACTTGGTTTCATAAGAAATGATGGACCATGGAACCAAAACCTATTATCAACCAAGCTCATGGCATCAACACCTCTAGACGTTAAATCAGCTGGATTTTCTTTGGTGGGTACATGTTTCCACTTTACATGAGGACAATTTTCTTGAATTTGAGCTACTCTATTAGCGACGAAAATTTTTCATTTGTCAGGATATTTGCGTAACCAGGCAAGCACGATCGTACTGTCTGTCCAGGCGAACGAAGAGCTGACTTGGAGGTCAAGACTATCCACCGTAGATTTGAGTAACTTAGACAGCAGTACAGCGCCGCAAAGTTCGAGATGTGGAAGAGAGATAGTTTTTACCGTGGCAACTTTTGTTTTAGACGAAATTAGATTTACAACAACATTATTATTAGGTTCGATAATACGTATGAAAACACAGGCAGCATAAGCTTTCATACTGGCGTCACAAAAACCATGAAGTTCAACAACCACACTTGGGTAATAATGAAACCAGCGACGGATCTGAATTTTCTGAATGTGAGGAAGATCGGTTACGAAATTCTTCCAAGTTTCCTCCCTAATAAGCGAAATAGGCTGGTCCCAATCGGTACCATCCTTCCAAATCTCTTGCAATAGAATCTTCGCATTTACGATTACCGGCGCAAGCCAGCCGGCTGGGTCAAACAGTTTGGCAGTCTCTGAAAATACCCTTCTTTTAGTCATAGGATATTCTACTTTAAGCGTTTGTGGTTGAAATAAATAATAATCCCGTTCAGAATCGAATAAAATACCCAAAGTTTTCAGAAAGGAATTAGTATTTTCCTCCCATAGCGTGGGAATAGCATGGAATTCTTGGGGTATATTTTGTAATAGCTCTGGATGATTCGCGGTCCACTTCCCTTTGAGACCTTAATGCAGTCTCAACATCGAAGAATCCAGCGAATACGTCATCAACGTATGTAAAGTTTTGTAAAATATCAGAGGCGAGAGGGAATTGCTCGGTATGATTCAGCGCAAGCTGTACGAGACACCTCATAGCGAGAAAAGGACTACTTGTTATCCCAAAGGTAACGGTAGTGAGTTTGAAATCTTGTAAATTTCCTTGAGAATTTCGAAACAAAATGCGTTGGTAATCTGTCTGGGATTCGTCCACCATGATTTGACGGTACATCATTTTGATGTCACAGTTATATAGATATGGAAAAAGTCGAATTTTATTAATAATGCGGATGATGTTAGCCTGAAGCGGCGGACCTGGGTATAAAACATCGTTTAAAGATACCAGTCCATTACCAGTTCGAGCTGAAGCATCGAACACGACTCGAAGTTTAGTCGTTAGGCTATGAGCTTTAACCACGCCGTGATGTGGCAAGTAGAAATTTTTATAGATAACTTCATTATTGTCGTTTGACGAACGAACTTCTTCCGAGCTTACTGGTATCATATGCTTAAGATCGAGATACTCTTGAATAACGGCATTGTACGCGGTTTGATACAACGGGTCTTTATTTAATGCTCTTTCCGTAGAGCTGAATCGCTTAATAGCCATATCTCTGGATGAAGTTAAAAAATTTTCATTAGGGAACGATCTGAGGAATGGAAGCTGCACGACGAATCGTCCATCATGACGACGAGTATGAGTGGAACGAAAATGTTCCTCGCAATATTGGTCTTCTTCTGAAGGTGGTATTTGTGTTGGAACTTCCTCTAAAGTCCAAAATTTTTTCAGTGTTTCGTTAAGAGTGACGTTACAATGAAATGACTTGATTTTTTTTGAATGGGTCGCGACCTGAATAGGGCCTGAAAGAATATACCCAAAAATAGTTTCTTGCGCTATGATACTGCCTAATGATTTCAGACCTGACTTTAAAATTTGGGGGTATAAATCTGCTCCCAAAAGTAGATCAATATCAGATGGTTCTGAAAAATGAGGATCAGCTAATTCGAGATTTTCTATCGAAGGTAAACTTTGAGTATTAATTTCGTAAGAAGGCAGTTTGCCTACCAACTTCTTTAAAACAAGGGCTTCAGCAAATATAACGGGCTTCTTTCCACTCACTGGCGTGATATTTAAAGAAGCGATTCGATTGGCAGAGGTATTAGAAACTTCACCTACGCATGATACTATTGCAGAACACGAAGTAGTTTTGATGTCGATACGTTGAATAGCTTGAGCCGTAATAAATGTCGATTCCGATCCCGGATCTATTAGGGCTCTTAGGTTATGCGAGCGACCATTTACCCTAACATTTATCCGCGCGGTAGCTAGCAGAATTTTACGCAAATTTGAGGAAAAATGAACTTTCGTCTCTGTCGACTGATTATGAGGTTCCCCTTTAGGAGCATATTGCTGTGAGGCGCCGCGTCCCGATGAGCCCAGATTTGCCTTTTCAAAATGTAATGAGGTGTGATGACGTTTGGAACATTTTGAACAATTGGTTTTGCTTTTACAATCCTTTACCTGGTGCTTACCTAAGCAATTGACACACAACTGTTTCGTTTTCACCAATTCGTACCGCTTGGGAGCAGTAAGACCTTGAAATGTAGGGCATGAATAAATCTTATGTCCTACCGCGGAGCAACCATCACATACTGGACGAATCTGAGGACTTGAGTGAGAAGTTACTTGTGGGGATGATTGAGAATCCGATTGGACATAATGCGCCCGGGTTTTTGAACGGTTGTGTTCTTTGGAATTTTTATCGTGTGAATCTGAGCCAAACTTCTTAGCTTCAATAGCTTCGAGCGTTCTAAATCTCATGGACAGAAAATTATTCAGAGTATGCCATGTTCAGTTGACCCGTCCAAACTTGATTCCCATAACGCATGAGAAAAATTTGGAAGGCGCTGTGTTACGAGAAAAACAAGAATCGAATCCCTCTCTGCAGTTGGAATGTCCAAATTATTTAATGAGTTTAAACAGTCATTGACCGTATTTTGCAACGAACGTAGGCTAGACGCATTTTCAAATTTAATCGGAGAAAGAGAAAAAAGGGTGTTCAATTGAGTATGAATTAATACTCTTTTATTTTCATACTCCTTCTTTAACGCATCCCAAGCGAGGGCGAAACTGGTAGCTTCTAAAGGAAAGTTAGCAATAATCTTTTTTGGCCTGCCTTCGCAATAACTAGTTAAGTAAAACATCTTTTCTACCGCGGTAAGAGTAGGATTATCTTTAATAACCGAAGAGAAGAGGTCTCGAAATGACCTCCAATTATTATAGTCACCATGGAACTTGGGGATAACAACAGAGGGTAAACGAATATTTGGGCCAGTAGGGGTATCGTTTCCTTGTGTGAGCGAATCATTGGAATTATTAGATTTGTCTAACTCATCGAAAATATCACTTAGTATAACCAAATATCTGTCTTCTGATGCGGCTTTACTTTCATCAAAAGTCCGTACAATAGCACCTTCGTCATCAGCCTGATACAAAATATCATAAGCGGTTTGAAATTTAGACCACAAACAAGATAAATGCTGTTGTCTACTCTGAACCCACCCTCGCGTCTTCACTGCGGGATCGACAGACTGGTATCCGTCATAAAACGCGTTTAGTTCCCCGAGAACCTTTTCTAACGGTTTAACCAAGGATTGGCAATGAGTTAACTCTGCTTTCTCTGCCCCTGCCCGAAGAGCATCAGAAAAACTAGTATATAGGTTTTCCGCTGCAGGATATTTTGCGATAAAATACGTATGGGTTGGGTTCGCTGCAGAATACTGTTGTAACTCTTGATATCTTGTCATGAACGAATTCCATTGACAGTCTAATAATGCTGACTTCGACTCGAAATATGAAGGCTGAGATTTTCTCTTGGACCCGTCCTTTGTGAAGTTGGTGTGCATTTTTTTAATGCCAACTATACAATCATCTTGAAGTTTGATAACCGAATCCATATTGACTTAGAAATGTAAGAGGCTGAAATTACCCAGAAAAAGAAGACCCAAAATCGGAAAACCTAGCCCAAAATTTAAGTTGTCTGAACTTAAGTTTATTTTTTTTTTTTAAATTTGGAACTTATTCTAAATCAAAACTGTAGACTAGAAATCAAAAAATTTTACAAAAAATTTAATCAAAGAATCAAAACCGAAAAAATTTAAATTAAAAAATTCAACTCTATTTTTAAAATTTGGTACTTGTTCCAAATCGACACATATTTCAAAAAAAATAATCGGAGAATCAAACTGAAAATAAAAAATTTTAATTATTTTCAATATTTGGAACTTATTCCAGATCGACACAGAAGAATAAGCATCAAAAAAAAATTTTTTTTTTTTTTTTTTTTTTAAATATAATCGAAGAATCAGAACCAAAGAAATTAAATTTAAATCTATTTTTAAAGTTTGGAACTTATTTCAAATCGACACTAGGTGGTAAAATCAAAAAAATTTCAAAAAACAGTCGAAGAATCAAACCGAAAAAATGAAAATTTCAATTTATTTTCAAAATTTGAAACTTATTCCAAATCGACACTAAGGAATAAAATCAAAAATTTCTAAAATTAATCGAAGAATCAAACCGAAAATAAAATTTTAATTTATTTTCAAAATTTGGAGCCTATTCGAAATCGACACTAAGGAATAAAATCAAAACTTTCTAAAATTAATCGAAGAATCAAACCGAAAATAAAATTTTAATTTATTTTCAAAATTTGGAGCTTATTCCAAATCGACACTAAGGAATAAAATCAAAAATTTCAAAAAAATAATCGAAGAAGCAAACCAAAAAAAATTAAATTAAGAAATTTAACTCTATTTTCAAAGTTTGGAACTTATTCCAAATCAACACGTAGGAATACACTCAAAAATTTCAAAAAAAATAATCGAAGAATCAAAATCAAAAATTTGAATTTAAAATTCAACTCTGGTTTTAAAATTTGGAAGTTATTCCAAATTAGAATTGCAAAAATCAAAAAATTATTTTTTTTTTGTTTATTATCGAAGATACGAAACTGAAAATATTGAACGTTACTTATTCCAAATTAGAACTGCGAATCTAAATAAATTTTTTTTTTGTTTTTTGTTATTTATTGAAGAAAGAAACCGAAATATTTAAAATTATAAATTTTAAATTTATTTTCAAGTTTTGGAACTTATTCGAAATTAGAACTGAACATTTACAAATTTTTTTTTTTTTTTTTTTTTTTCAATAAAAAATTTTACTTGTTCCAAAACAAAACTGACCGAAATGACCAAACCTTTGCGTGTTAGACGAAACCTTTATTACTGCCCCCGTTCCGTAATCTTATTTGATGAACCTTGAAAATTATCACAAATTTGTTGCCAAACTACAGCGTTCGGTAACTTGCGGTTAACACCAAAAATAAGGAACTTAGCGAAAGGAAAAAAAACAAAACTACCGATGTCACTTTCGACCGAAGGCGGAGCAGGGTCGAAAGGATCCGGCTCGAAGGACCAACTGTTCCCGCGACAGCTAATAAGGGAGAGATAATGGATGTAGACGATAGTCGGGGTCTGTAAAGTTTTTCCTAATGTCCAAAGAAAGAATCAATATCAAATTATGAACAATTTTTTATTTTGCTAAATATCACTTATTGTCTATGTAATATTCGATAATCTACAATGAAAATTAGATTTCCACCAAATGTGGAAATCTTCCAAAATAATTTAAGTAGAATAATTCTTTCCCACCAAATGTGGAAACACTAAATATGAATATCATCAAAAATTATGATAAAGAATGAATAAAATTTGTTTTGTAATATGGTGGTGAAGCCACTAAATCAATGTGAAACTCCACGACGTCCTACAGTGTCACTAAAAAATGATAAAGATAATAGAAAAAAATAGGACTTACCCTTTAATAAGGTTCCTCTAATCGCTGGGTTATTGGAACCAAAGTTAATCCTCGTGATTGTGAATTGCCTCCGAAATTAACAAATAACGATTTGTTAATTTGCCTGAATTTATTTTTTGCTTTTTTTTTTGTTAATAAAAACTACGATTTCAACGCGATAAAAAATTTGACTAAACTGATTTACGTTATCAAGAAGAAGAAAAATTAATTAATTAATAAAATATATTATTCAGCACATGATCATACGATGTTCTAAACAACTTCCTCTTTTTCTTTTATATTTATATAGATCGATATATTATTGATATCATAGAAAGAGATTATTAGAGAGATTTCTTTGGTTTTTTAATATTTTATTTTTTGTTATAATTTCTACGGTGTTTTGCAAAACTGTTGCTGTAGAAGTGTATAAAAATGTCAAGAACCTTCAACAATTTTTTTTTTTAAATAGGTAGCTGCGGTGAAATTAAGATTACCAGCCGAAAAATTTTTGGGCAGGAAGGTACGGTTCCGTCGTGCCGACGCAAAATGTACAAAAACACACACGAAGCAGTCATAGAACTGCCGACAGAAGTTTATACTTAATAGATTTAAACTATGAAATAACAGTGGCTACAAATGATGATTTATTTTAATTTACATTTTGTACTGAGCAGCCCATCATTTGTAGCCACTGTTATTTCATAGTTTAAATCTATTAAGTATAAACTTCTGTTGGCAGTTCTATGACTGCTTCGTGTGTTTTTTTTTGTATATTTGTGCCGGCACGAGCTAACCGTAGCTCCCTACCCAAACATTTTTCGGCTGGTAATCTTTATTTCACCGAAGCTACCTATTTTGGAAAAAAAAAATGTTTGTGTATTTTGTGCCGGCACAACCTAACCGTAGCTCCCTACTCAAAATTTTTTCGGCTGGTAATCTTTATTTTAACGGAGCTACTTATTTTGAAAAAAAAACTTTTTTGTGTAATTTGCGCCGGCACGACCTAACCGTAGCTCCCTACCCGAAAATTTTTCGACTGGTAATCTTTATTTTAACGGAGCTAACTATTTTGAAAAAAAAATTTTCTGTGTATTTTGCGCCATAACCGTAGCTCCCTACTCAAAATTTTTTCGGCTGGTAATCATTATTTTTCAGGAGCTACCTTTTTTGAAAAAAAAAAAAAAATGTTTGTGTATTTTGGGCCGGCACGACCTAACCGTAGCTCCTTCCCCAAAAATTTTTCGGCAGGTAATCTTTATTTGACCGAAGCTACCTATTTTGAAAAAAAATTTTAGTTTTAAATAATTTGTAAACGAGATTTTTAAAAATAATTTGAATTTAAATTTTTCGCGCCAATTATTTTGTTTTTATTAATGGCACTAATTTTTTTGTTTACATTTTTCAAATTCGAGTAGTATTTTGAGTATTTTATTCTTATTTTTCAGAGAAAAAATCTCATGCGATTTAGATACGATACTCGAATGAAACAAGATTTCTACCCTCTACCAAAATCTCACAACGCGGCTAAAGAAGTATAAACTTCAAAAAAAAAATAATTCCAAGGAAGAATTTAAAATTTTCAAATTTTGATTACAGATACTTGCCAAAGAATTAATTTTTATTATTGTATATATTAAGTAAATTTTATCATGCTTTCTTGGATAACAATTCAATTATTCTTATTTGCCTTCTATTTTATCGAGGTTTTAAGAAATTTATATTTTTTATCCTCTGAAAACTAGAAAGATCTTAAAAAAATTATTCCATTTCATAAATCACGAAGAACTATGATAAAATCTCAAAGAATATTAAAATCATTGAATAAAAATAGGTTTTATACAAGATAATGTAGTTGCAGGCGAGTTTGGTCGGTTGTTAATATTTTTATATATACTTAGTTAAAAAATCATAATTTGAACGAAAAATTCGATCATATGTTTAGAATTATTTTATGTAAATTATGTATTATCATAAATTTCGGTTAAAAAAATAAAAATATTTTATTAAAATTAAATGGATTTGTTTTTTTTATTGTTTTAGAAAGATCTTTCTTAATAATTTTAAAACAAAATATTTAACTCAAATTTTTTTTTTTTATATATAAAATAAAATGAATAAATATTTTCTTGTTTTGTTTTCATTTTTAAGAAAAAAAAGAAATTCAATAATTTATTTATGTTTTTGTTTTTTATGTTACATTTTTTGTTTTGTTATAATTTTTTTAACAATATAAATATATGGGTAGTTCCACGGAAACTGGCCGATTCGATGTAACCACACTTTTTTTGGCAAACAGTATAAATATTAAAAATTTTAATCTTGAAAATAAATTATATTAATTATTACCATTCAGGGCTAATAAAAAAAATATGTAAATATTTACTGTCATTAGCAAAAATTTCAGCATAAAGACTGATTCTGTCATTTCCAACAAAGTAATGGGTTCGTATTCAAAACTAAAATTCTTTATTTTATTGTTTAATAAATACTTCACAAATTTAATTAATAAAAAAGAAATTTGTGAAAGTCTCTCTAAAATTTAAAAAAAGTTGAGATAGTACAGTTCTAATTGGTTTCTTCTATCATTTTATGATTGTTACCGTGTCAGTAAGAATTTCAAACTTCTTAGAATTATGTTCAAAAAAAAAAAAACATTACAAGTAATAAAATTTTCAATCGCAATAACAGTTTATAAGTAAATATATAACCTCTTGATATAGTTAGTTGTGATATTTAAATCGAGTAAAATAAACGAGTTGTGATTTGTGAACAGTTATTTAAAAATTTACTACAATTCACATCTATTTTGTCATTACCCGGATAAGTATTTTTTTAATTAAAATAATAAAAAAACATATGTGAGTTTCGGGACACACGGAAGAAGTGCAACTTGATGGCAAGTAGTATTTTATGGGAAGGCTACATAAATATTTAAAATGGCCAAGTGCATATAAGACATGACGCCGATCGTTTTTTTCGATTGCGACTAGTTGATTTTTGTCCTTCTCCTGCTGCGGCCAGTCGACTTAAAATTACTTGTTTTGGCGGAATTCGGCGGCTTGGAAAAAATTAAAAAAAAAAATTAAAAACCAGCGACTACTTAGAATAAAAAGATTTAAAAATTCAAAAATACTTTTTGAGCTCAAAAAGTTTAGTGGCATAATAGCATTTAAATTATTTCAAAATGGCTAGATTTATGGCTGCATGGTAACACTGATTGCCAGATGATTTCTACTATATTTTAAACGTTTAACATAAAATAAAAAGTTTAACCTAAAATAACTTTTTTAAATATGCCTGAAAAATTTCATGTTTATTAGTACTTCTTCTGAAAAGGAATTGTAATAAAAATATTCCTCCTGCATTTTATTAGTGTAATTTAATGTCAAAAATAAATTACACTAATAGGCTATCCAAACTTCGAGTTTAAATAAGTTTTCCCAAATATTTATAAATAGTTGTTGACAGGGCTGGACTGGAAATAAATTTAGGGTTAAAGGAGGTTTATAATACAAACAATTTAGGTGTTTTAAAGTTGAGTTGAATATGAGTTCAATCTAGTTCACCTGATAATTTTTTTTATTTATATTCAATGAACATGTTCTGAAACGGTGTGCTGAAATTAGAACATATTCATTGAACTAAAAAAATGAAAAAAATCGGTTGGGCATGTGCATTTGTATAATAAAAAAAGAAAAAACAAAATGGCTAAAAAAAAACATAAAAATTAAAAAAAAATTTTTTGTAATTTTTATTTTTCGAATTTTAATTTTAAATTAATTAATTCACTTATAGAATTTTTTTAAATAATTTTTAAATTATTTTTGATTAAATTTTATTCACTAATTTTTATTTAGAAATTTAACAAAAAAAAAATAAAATAAAAAAACAACAAAATTAACCGTGGTTAAAAAAATTCATAGTGTGAACAGCAATGTTCAATTGAGGGATAACCTGTTTTAATTTATAAATAAAATTCCAATTTTGGAAAGCCTATAACAAACTACAAATTACATTAAGCAAAATTAATATGAAAAATAAATTATCTACAAAATAGGTGTATTGGAACATTTTTATTCAGAATACATATTATTCCAAAAACTTTTTGAAAATTAGCACTAATAATTAATAATTGAAATATTTTTTATTCAATAATTTAAAATAAATTATATTTCCCTTTCATTCGAAAAAAAATAGTGTTTTCAACTTTTATTCTGAGCCAATATAGAGTAGGCTATTGCGCTGATAAGCTTCATTAAGTTCTTTTTTTTCCTTTTTTTTTGACACTTACATTTTTTCACGCTCAATCAATATGCCTCTAAAGAAGTTTCACTTCAAAAAAATATATTTGAATCAATGTTATTTAGATTTATCTCTTTTTTTCTAATAATATAATTGATTAAAAATTTTAATTATTTCGAATTTTTTCCAATAAATTACGTAAAAACTGTTTTTTGCCATTACCGTGGTTTGTTTGCTTACACGGGAATGACTTATTCGGTACAAATTCTTTGTAAAATCGAAAAATGCGGTGTTCTCTTTGAGAATTATCTGAAGCATCTAACAAATACTGATTTAAGTCGCAAAAATAATTTTTGTTAATTTACAATTTTTATTTATTTTCCGCCAGTTTCCGTGGAACTACCCATATGTATGTAGCATATGAAATAAGGCACTACCGACATAAATTTCAAACCGCCTTGTATAAAAAAAGAAACAAAATCTCGTAGGGATGAGAATTATAATAAAAAATTCTTGTATGAAAATACCTTCTGAGAATTTGAAAATTAATTTGGTAAAAGGGATTAAAATAGATTTCTTTTCAATGCAGCCGATATTTTTTTTTTTACAAAAAAGTTAATATAAATTATATAATAAATTGAAAATAATATTTAAATAATTTATTTGTTTTAATTGTATTTTACAGATTAATCTTTAAGTTTAGAGTAGACATTTTTATAAAGTTCGTAATGACTGTTATGCCTACGAGATGCTTTGAATGTATTTGATTTTAAGAACTATTATTGTGAAAAAAAATTAACACTGCTATTTCTTTTTACAGTGAGATAATATTGTTTTGAACCGAATTTTGAATAAAATAACGTTTTTATTTCCCATAACGTTAGCATACTTATTGCACTGCACTGTTATTTTTTAGCAGAGAGTTCTACGCCGCGTTACAAGGATCCTATAACGTTATTATTTTTATGGCCCTTTTTTAAAAATTAAGTTGATTTATTGTAAATCAAAATAAGTTTTGAACCGACAATGCACAGTGGTCTTCAACAAATTTTAGGTTTGATAAAAATGACGCCAAAACTAACTTCATAGATTGATAGCAGCATTATCACAGATTCCAAAACTACTTTTAACGAAATCGTAACTGCTCGCTTTCTCGAGATAACGTTATTTTTGTTTTATAAGTTTTAGAACATTAGTAGTAATGTAATTGCTACACATGCTATTGAAATTTATATCATAATGTCTTACGAATATAATACCACTCTTAGCTATTCCCAGAACCAACGACGTGGACGTGGTGGTATTTATGGTTCCATATTTTTAATTTTTAATTTTTTTGGTTTTTTTATATTTTTTTTAAAGTTTTTTTTTGTGTTTTTATATTTTTTTTGTATTTTTATCATTTTTTAATTTTTTTATTCAATATTTATTAAATATTTCTCGAAGAAAATTCAACCACTGCTTTTTTTAATTATTATCATAAATTAAATTTATTTTGTATCGATCCCACACTTTCAAAAATTCTCTGTGAATCGATTCGCCAGCCTGACCATATTCCGAAACCTTGATTATTTAAAAAGTATAAGCAATGCTTCAAATGTTTTAAAAAAACGTGAACTTTTAATGTTTCTGAAACTCCCGTACTGGAGAAAATTTCATTTAATTGAATAATGTCTCTATCTAATTCATTATTATTTATTTCGTTGGTAGAAAAACAATTATGCACCACTTTACTCATGGCTGAATGCAGATATAAAAGGAACCACCCGAAGAGGCTCCACATCTCCAGAAATATCTAAGTCCATGAGTTTATCGGCTTCGTTTAGAAGTTGTCGACAAGCATTCCCTTCAAAAATCTCTCCCTGGTAATTTTTAGGTTTGAGTTTCAATTTTTTTGGCCACAACAAAGCTTTCTCTCGTCCAAGAAGAGGTACTAAACCATCCCAAAAAAGATGATTCACATATCCTTGCAATATATGCAATTCAGGAATAATACATTTCTGAATTACATAAATGTCATCATTGTCATCAAAAAGTGGGGGGTGTATTGTACTGTGACATTGCTTGCAAAACTTTTTGTCATTACCAAAAGAGCAAAAGGTGTTATAATCTTTTCTTAAATCTCCATAAGTTTTTAACTTCATACAAGATTCCGCAAAACTCAACTCATTTCTATCATCTTTAACATTGTCTTGATCATTA
Organism: Hybos culiciformis; assembly: GCA_964007475.1. NCBI lineage: Eukaryota > Metazoa > Arthropoda > Insecta > Diptera > Hybotidae > Hybos > Hybos culiciformis. The sequence goes on along the minus strand of OZ023273.1, from coordinate 72,239,466 downwards.
TATTCTTCGTCGCAATTTCTTAAGTTTTTTAAAATCACGAAACAATATGGCCTTGGATACATCGCTGTTGCAGTTTGTTGACCATTAACAATAAGGATAAGTTTGAAGTCTGATACAAATTTGAATGGAATATTGTTTATGTTTGTTAATTTAAATTGTTTTTGAATATTATCATAAGTTTCCCTTACATCAGGTACTATACACAGCATGATCAATCTATGAACACCGGTTAACTTACCTTTTCTACCAATACTTCCGCCTTCAGAGTAAATACTTCTTTTTTTATTTGGATACTTTAAATCTTGGATATTAAAATCCAAATCATCAGTGCTGCAGTTAAGTTAAGGTGAATAATTTTTGGGAAGAATCGTCATACACATCTTAAAGAACCCTTGACCGACATCAGCCATAACTTTAATATCCACATGACCAGTTTGATTTCTCTCTTCTAGAACAGCTTGCAATAACTCGTATGCATCTGCCCAAACAACAGGTCGTTTTCCGATCTTATTTTTCACGACATCAAAATCAAATACACCGTCCTTATAAATATTTTGAATAGTTTTTGACTTTTCCGGAATATGTTTGGTGTTATAATAAGAAGGCACAGACTTTTTACCAGCAGTAGATCTCAAAAAATTTGTAACTTTTTTCATCTGATTCGATTCACTGATACACCAAGATTCACTTGAAAATTATCTAATGCTTCATTGAAAATATTACTTCTTTTTTCATTGTCGGATTTACAACAGGTAACTTAGATCCCTTTATCGATAACTCTAATTCAATATCATCACTATTTTGTTTCCAATTTTTTTTTGTATGATGGAGGTTGCAATTTGCTCTTAGTTCTTCTCTGGAAATTTTCCCACAATTTCTTTCACATTGTCCTGACTCTTAGATCTTAGTTGTGCCACAAGACGAAAGTCTTTTCCGTTTTCCAATTTCTTTAAAACACTTCACACAAACTTTCACAACTTTTTCGGACTTATGAGGTGAAGGTTTTTTTGGTAATTTAGAAATATTTGAAGAACCGTAGAGACCATTCGTACTCGTGATTATATTATTGGAATTACGAACGTAACCTCTGCCTTTATTAATTTTATTATGACCGAAATACCTTCCAGTTAAACATACATAACAGTTACATAAGTCACTACTGAGTCTCGTATGTTTTGTTAAACATAATACTTCATTTGTTGCAATGGTCTTTTAGAGTTACCTTTTTCATGTTCGAGAAGAGTAAGTCGGCATGTATTGCAAATACTTTTGGGAAATTTAGAAATGGCAATATCAAAATTACTATTAATATAGAGTTTTATTAGATTTCCAAGTTTGTCAGACAAAATAAATGATTCTGGTTTTTTCTTTCCGAAATTGATTTTCCTGCCACATGGTGCGCAGACTTTCTTTCGGTTTTGTTCGTGGTCACAATTTTTATTCATTTTATACACTCAAAAATTTAAAATGATTTAAAAGTGAAAAACAGATTATATAAAAAGAACAAATAAAATTTTATGCGAATTAGTAAGTATAAACACTAGTTTAGTACGAAAAATTCAGTTTTTTGACGCTCATAAGAAAAAATAAGTTTTCTACTTTTTAACAGTTTTTTTTTTTGTAATAAAAACGTGTCATATGATAAAATATATGTCATATAAACAAAGGCTATTCAAATTGTTTGTTCAAAAAAAAATACGAAATATTATAAAAACAAAAATAACGTTATCTCGAGAAAACGAGCAGCTACGATTTCGTTAAAAGCAGTTCTGGAGTCTGTGATAATGCTGCTATCAAGCTGTGAAGTTAGTTTTTGGCGTCATTTTTATCAAACCTAAAATTGGTTAAAGACCACTGTGACATATATTAAAACTCCAATACATACTTCATATTTCAATGAATTCTTCAAATCAAAAATATATAGAATAAGTTTTGTAATAGTAAAATAATTCTTTTAACTAACTATAATTTCAATCCAAAATAAGTTTTTTTTTTTTAATTTTCTTAAATACATAATGTGTATAATAAACAAAATATATTCAACGTTATACATAACATATTACATAAATATAACCTTCAATAAAAGAACAAACATTTTTTATAAAAATAAGAAAATAAAAATATTTTTGTTTTTGAATAATTTTCTATAATAAGAGAATGGTTTTGTCCATTGGACATTCATCAATCCAATATTATTATTAATTTTATCTCAGACTATATACCATACTTGGCCAAACTGCGGCTCGCGAGCCGCATGCGGCTCCCGTTCTTCTTCACTGCGGCTCTAGCCACGTTAGAAAAAGTTTTGTTAAAAATTGATTTTAAAAAATACGATTTAAAAAAAACCGTTTTCTTATGTAATGTATTGGTTGTCATTATAATTTTTCTTTATAACTAAACATGCATACGATTTTTTTTAAATAAATTATGAATGAAAATAAAGATAAATGAAAATGACAATAAAGACAGTTTACATATCGTCGGTCTCGTTTTGTTCTTATATTGTAGAAAAATTTTAAAAAACTAAAATTTTAATATGTTCAAAGTTAGAAGTCGAAAGTTCATAAATTATCCGCAAGACTATTTCTATTTCCCCGAAAGTACCAAAACGTACTAAAAAAAAATAACAAAAAAATTCAAATTCAACTTTCTCAAAACTATGTTTTTGCAGTTTCGTGATTTTTGCATGAGACCGACGATATTTAAAACAATTTCTAATTGCGGCTCTCGACAATTCTGATTTTTGTAATTTCGGCTCCTGTCGGGATAAAGTCTGGCCACCCCTGCTATATACAGTAGTATATACCATAAAATCATTAAATTAAATTTTGGAAAATAGACAGAATTTTTGACAATATTTTAATAGATATATTATATTATATATTTAATAAATGAAATACTATTTTATATACATCATAAACCAATACTACTTTGCTATGATATGAATTTTATTGAGTATATTTCACAAATCCACAATGTACCTATCATAAAATATGTAATATTATAAACTTCATACATTATGTATGTACAGTACAATAATAATATTAGTTACTTTATACTTCAGTTAAGATAATAAATCTTCCATTCGTTAAAAAAAATAAAGAACGAAAATAATAAATCTTAAAAAATAATCAAAAGATGTTTTAAATAAAATTTATACACGACAATGTTGTCGTCCATTCATTTTCTATAAAGAGTATTCTTCAGAAATTTTTTTATTATTATTATTTTTTTTCTTCCTTTAAATAACTATGCAGTTCATTTAAAGAAGATCTCTCTATAAAAATCCATTATCCATTTTATACGTACGTATATACAATATTATGGTTCTTAGTTTAAATTTATGTTCTTCATATAGATGTAAGTTTGTACGTATATAAAGAAAATGATAAGTATGAACATTGAAAATGAAAAATTTTTTTTTTTTTTTCAAGAAATAAAATTCTATAGTATGGAGGTTTATTGTGCGGTCTTATTATTAGCTCAACTCAAAAATAATATTGGTATTTACTTCTTTTGTCCAAAAAATTAATTATTAATTAGGAGCAGCAATTTATATAAGTTTTTTTATTAAAGAACTAATAGTTTTCGTTTTTGTATTTATTGTATTTATGTTTTTCTTTTGAAAAGAACAAAAAATTTTGAACAAAATGTAAAAAGTTTTTATTAAAAATTATACAATGCAGCCAAATTATTGTATTGATAATCTAAAATTACATAAGGCCTTCTCCCTGCAAAAAATTTAAGAATTTGAAATTCTGCATTTCAAATTCCTAATGTGTTTTGTTAGTGTAATTTAATGTCAAAAAAAAGTTTTCGGGACCGGGAGCGAATTTTTACACTTTTTTTTATATTTTTTAAAAATATTTTTAAAATATTAATTTTGACGTTTATTTTATTTGCTTTTTTTTTATTATGACAGTAATGATATTTCAAATTCATGAATTTCAAATACACTCAGAGCGTGTATTTGAAATTTACACTAACAAAATACATTAGGAATTTGAAATGCATGAATTTCAAATTCTTAAGTTTTTCAGGGACAAGGTCTATAGTATTTATGTATGTGGGTAGAAAATATTAAATCCCTGATGTAACAGAAAAAGAACCATATAAGTGAACAAAAAATTTGGTGAAATTTTAGTTTAGGTTAGGCTTGGTTTGCAAGAACGAAAGTTCATCAGCTTTTCGCGCATTAAATTATATAGGTTTTATTATCGCAATGAAAAAGGTACCTACTTTATAAGAAAAAAACGTCGAGAAAACAAATTTTACAGGATTCGAAACCTCGGTATTGCTAATTTTTTGGTTAACATTTTGGTTACAAACAATATTTTGGTGAAATTTAAGTGAATTTTTAGGTTAAAAAAAAAAAACAAAAATATATTTAGTAAAATTGTTGGTACTTATTTCGGTAAAAATTAACTTTTTGGTAATTTTGTAATTTTTCAGGTTACCAAAGAGTTTAACATAAAGTCTACAAATATTTTGGGCTAAAATTTCAGTAGTAAGCACTGTATTAGTTAAATTTTTGTGAATTTTTGAGTAAATAAAAATAATTTAAAAAATTTTAATGCGTTGGGGATCGTTATGTTGTATTTAGTGCTATAGAATTTAGATCACTAAATGGAGTATTATATGCGTCAATACACATGCAATCATTTAGATGCATCTGCGTAAATAATGAAAAAATTTAGATGCATCAGCGTATATCATGAAAAAATTTAGATGCATCAGCGTAAATAATGAAATCATTTAGATGTTTCGTTTTGAATATTACGTAATACCTAAACAAACATAATATCTCTCACAATAAAAAATGAGAAGAAAAAATATTCTCTCTTTGCAACTACCTCTCCCCTACGCATTAAAACAGTATATTGGATATGTAAACAAAATTTGTTATACAACTCGTTTTGTATTTACACAAAAATACATTGACACTTGTCAATTTATATCACTCGACCTTCGGTCTCGTGATATAAGTATTGACTCGTGTCAATGTATTTTTGTGTATACAGAACTCTTAATTAATAACAAATTTAGTTTACATATACAATAATCTACTATTAAATATATTAATTAAAATTTTCCTCAATATTTTGGTTAAAGACAATTTGGTAAATTTCTTGGTTACAAAAATATCAACCCAAAAAGTTACCTAAAATTTTTTTCGGTGTACCGGTGTTGGTCCAAACGTTTTTGCTCAGCGCAGAATTTTTAAAATCTAAAGGATAATATTTAATAAATTTGTACATATGATTTGCATGCACAAATGTAAAAAAAATAATCATAATATATAATATATTGCACTTGGACCATATAGGCGGAAAAGTCAAAAATCGTGATAAACGCGGTTAAGGAATACATTGTATGTATACTTTATATAAAAATAAACAATAAGAATATTGTTAAGAATAAAATAGAAAGAAAATATATATTATTTTCAAGGGTTTTTGATTCCATCTTTTATTGTGTTTTAAGCTTTTTATGCTTCTATATATTTTATGTGAAGTATTTTGAATGCGGAGTTTTGTTTTTTTTTTTTTTTTATTATAAATGCAAATGTGAAAATCTAATAATTTTCCTTTAAATTGTATATAGAATTTAATCGTTTTTTAACGCCATAATAATACTTATGGTAAATATAGACACTTTAAAACAATTTACTTTCGAGAAATTGCTTTTTGAGACCCTTTTAAATATTGCCCAATAAAAAGAAAAGTAAAATAACATAAAACCCCCTTTAGCAAACTTATTTTTCTTTTAAGGACAATAATCATTCACACACAAGAAAAGTATATATTTAAAGTGAAATTATTCAACACCATTTAACGTACTAAATATCCAAATATTTTATATTTTTAAAAAAAGTTCGTAAGCTATTTTTTTTTGTTTTTAAATGGATTTAGTTAGGTATTTTGTATTATTTAATAATTTTTTCTTTAGTTTTTCGAATATATTTACTTCCATAAAGGAATATATGCATCATGAAGAAAAAATGTAAAGAAAAAAAGATAAAAATATTATATTTCAATTCAATCAAAAATGATAGAACGGACTAGTTGAGTACGTTTTCATTAAATGTTCGTCCGCCACTAAAAAAAATACGTGTAACTAATAAATCGATGCGTGATCTCATTCACTTTCAGCTCGGCTGAAGGATGAGACTCTACGATTTCTGGTTTGGAGTTAATGGGCCATTGAGCAGCACATAAAGTTTTACTTTTTTTTTAAAAGCTTCAATGGATTCTAATGAAAATTTATATGTTCGGTAAATATATGTCGATTAGAGGTGCTACAGCCCAAGGACTCGAACTAGGGTCCGAATTTCGATGAAAATTATTATAATTGTAAATATCACATGACTAAATGGTATTATATACAATACATAGTGTTAAAAAGTAAAGTATCTTAAGTCGAAATGTTGAGAACAAACCCCCTGCTTCATTTATGATACACTGTTTTTTGTTTTTTCTACAGTATCGCTTTAACCAAAAACACAGTGGGTAACTACCGGTAGGCGAACGCAGCAAAAAAGTTAAAGGGCGCACCCACCTTTTGTCAGCATTTTACCAACAAAATTCATGATTTTTCACAAAAAAAGTTTTTATTTATTTTAATTCAAAGAATATTACTTCGAAAATCATCCAGGGATATCAATTTTCAATTCAATTATTTATTTTGTCCACAGAATATTTACAATTTTTTATAAACATAATTAAAGTAACTTAAATCTAAGAGATAAGGATGGTTAAAATAAAATCCTATACAACTAATTAATCTCTACTTAAATGTCATCGACGAATGTAATATAGAATTTTGGGGAAATTTTATTATTTAAGGGAAATGTGGATTAAAAAACCCTTCTTGTATAATCCAGGGATATCAATATCTGCTATCTGGCCGATGACAGCTGAAACTTGACACCATATAAAGATGGTGAGTCGTTTCCGACTTAAAAAAGAAGTTTAATGTTCATGCAGAACGGCGTTGACGAGTCGCCAGCAGTGTACCCTCTAATTTTTTTAACCTGTGTGCGCATTTTTTTAAGTTTGTGCAGTTTCATCCAAAATAGATAAATTTTGTGCGGCAAATGAAAAATAAGAAAATTTAAATACTTACAATGTAAAAACGTTGTTTGGTTCTAATTTTTTCAAATAATACATTTTGTCAAAACAAACAAACAAGAACAACAATTTTAGAGTTAAAGATTACAATTTTTATTACTGGCATTTATTTTATAACTTTTCTCTCCTGTCTTTGTGTATCAACCATTCTGCATTAACTTTACTTAAATTAACATTATTTCCATCATTCATATATGATTTAATTCCCATCAGCATATCCATATGATTTTGTTCCAATCGATTCCAATCGGTTCCAATCGAAGTGCATTATTTCTGCACGAAAAAAATGTTTGTGCGAGTAAATATTTTCCTTGTGCGCTATGTTTAAAATTGATGTGGTCGCCAGTTATATGATAATTACAATAATAGGCGAAAACTGAAGAGTTATTTTTTTTTATAAAAAATTAAAAAATAAATTTTAAAAATAAAACAAAAATTATTTAAATTGTGGGGTGGGTGGGCGCAAATTTATTTTCGCCTAGGGGCACAATATTTGAAGTTACGCCACTGCAAAAACAAAGAACTTTTAAAAGACTTTATAAATGATGAAGATACAATAAGATAGCTATTTTATAAAATAAAATTATAAACTATTGGGGGCTGTAATCTAATATTTTTGCCCTTTTTATTTTGTGTTATACCATAGATTAAGAATACACCAAGATGGGAAGTTTCATACAACATTTTTTAAGTCTTTTTTGGTATTTTATTGTGAAGGTGTTAGTAAAACTAAATAAAATTCTTTTCATACATTGATAATTATCACGTATTTTATTTTGTTTTACTAACACATTGACTTAAAAATACCAAAAATAATGTTGTATGAAGCTTCCCATCTTGGTGTATTCTTAATCTATGGTTATACTTCAAGATACATACTCTATTTGTTTTTTTTTTTTTGGTACTACGCATATATACACATATAATATATACTATACCCATACATACATTCGAAAATATTTATATATTCATTATGAAATAAATCTAATCACGTAATTCAAGTAAAAAATCATCAAGTTTTAAATTTCACAAGAAAAAAACCAACCAACGTTTAAGCACGTAAAATGTTTGCATGCACGTTTGGTGAAATCCACATATGTACGTATATTGTGTACGTACGACGTATAGATAAGTTGCGTAAAGGTAAACAAAAGAAAGAAGAAAATAAATAGGCATATACAAATACATATTGTAAAATTGTAAATTATATTTACTTTTTCATCAATTGTATTTAAATATACAGGGTGTTTTAAATTTATTATGATGACGCAACTTTGATGCATAGCTATAATAATGTAATTGTCGTTAGATATTAACATATCGGATATCAGATATTAAGATTAATAAATTGTCGTTTTATAATGTAATTGACAGAAAAATTCTATGCTTAGTAATTAACCATAATTTTGTATTATACATACCAAAATCTTAGTAAGAATTTTTAATAAAATTTATTATTAAATTCTATATTAACATATCGGATACTTCTGAATAATTCTAAACTAATCCCACCACTTCTTAGGATGGAAAAATGCATCCTGGAACATATTTTTTTAAATTTTAAATAATTTTTTATGAATTTTAAATATTTTTTATCAAAAAGAAATTAAAAATAATTTTAAATGAGACTCAAAATTCAAATAATAAATAGTAGATATTTTGGTTACTAATTGGCTATGTAGATAATTTTCGCACAGCTTTTCATAAATTTAAATTTTTACCCGATCAAATTGGTGGAGGCTCTTCAGCCGGACAATTCTTAGTAATTGAAGTCACAATTATTGAGCATTTAGTGCTTAATTTGTGACTATTAGTGCCACAAAAACTAGAATTTGTGCTCGCTTGGTTTTTGAGAAATTTTGATTTTCGAATTTCGAACATGGGTCAAGGGGTCTCTCTGGCCGGATTCGAATTTCGAAAAAATAATGAAGCTATCATTTAGTGCTTAATTTGTGCCTATTTGTGCTACAAAAACTAGAATTTGTGCTCTTCAAAATTATGTGAAAACAATTTTTTTTAGATAGGCCAAATTTCCAAAATTTGTACCGAATTTTTTTTCGTCGAATTTAGAAAAATCGAAAATGCCACCATTTAGTGCTTAATTTGTGCTTGCGTTTACTGTACTCTGTGAAGGGTGTCGCAAAATTAGAAGGGTGGGGTGCGGGGCGGCGGGCGGGCGAACTAGTGGTTGGTCAGTGGGATTTGCGGCGCGCAAATACCGTCTTTTTTTTTTTGGAAATTCGAATCCGGCCAGAAATACAACTTTGACCCATGTTCGAAATTCGAAAATCAAAGTTTCTCAAAAACTAAGCGAGCACAAATTCTAGTTTTAATGGCACTAATAGTCACAAATTAAGCACTAAATACTCAATAATTGTGGCATCAATTACCAAGAATTGTCCGGCTGAAGAGCCCCCACCGATCAAATTTTGAATATTCTCTATCTTTAGTTAACTTCCAAATTTTGTTAAATTTTTTTTTTTTTAAATGGTTAAATTTGTTAATAAAAAAAAGAAAAATTGAAGAACAGCAGGAGATATAAAGGCGGTGGGAGAAAAGCATTTGAATTAATGTACTTAGCACATTAAGCCAAGATAAGACATTACACGAGCCCAATACTTTGAAGTTCCTAGATTACCAGGCAGAAACACAATGATGTGAAAAGTTAGAAACATATATATATAACAGTTAAAGAAAGTGGAGTAGAATGTTCTATTTGCAGTTCATTAAATGATTTAGTAACAACAAAGACGCAACGCAAGGGTTGAAGCTGGTAAAATTAAAATAAAGTTCTTTGGATGAGTCATTTTTATACTAAAAAACGACAAAGCGATAGGAACCCCACGAGCCTCAACCTGCTCTTAAAATTTTTTTAACCATCCCACCACTTTTAGCCTGCCACTTCGACCACTGATTATACCAAAATCTTAGTAAGAATTTTTAATAAAATTTATTATTAAATTCGATATTAAAATTTCATCGTCTACTTTTTTGTGGGATACTTTTTATACTATAATAAGTGAGAACAGCCAGTTTAGACGGGATTAAAAAGTGGGAAAGTTAGTAGGTAATCATTTGCATTCTTCTTAAAGCGGCGCAAGTCGTAAATCAAGCGTCCGCCACCTGTTGGAAAGAGTTTTGATGGGCATTCCACATTCTCGAGGGGCGAATTTAAAACGAATCTCCGAAGCTCGTTCTATCACATCTGGGAATTTTGACGAAATATGGGTGTGACGTTGGAACACAAAAATGAACTAAATGGCATCAGCGAAAACAAAAACAACAACAACAAAAAAAAAAACTAGAGCAATATTATTATCAATGGGAAGAAGAACAGCAATGATGACATTGAAATAACCCCAACATAAATGCTGTTGATGGTGGCGGTATAGAATTTACTTATTGTATAAATTCCATTTACGGTTGATTCCAATACACCATTAGTATTGAAATTGAATTGAAACATTATATCCTACTATTATATATATTCAGTATTAGTATATTTCCTTGAGCTTTGAATGTGAGACAGAGCTTGTTTGATGATTTTATTAGGATTGTAGATTATTTATCACTGCAAGTGATAAAATATCGACTGGAGGGGATTTTAATTTGATTCCGATTCTGATATGCTGATTCCTCACTCAAACCTAAGCTAGCGAAAAGATTGCCTTGCCGCTATGGTTGCTGAGCCATCAAAAAATGTAAAATTGCAAGTTCCGAGAGTCGAAACAATTCAAAAAATCTATTAAACTTATGCTCTACGTGAACTTTATTGGCAAGATGTTTTCAGTTTGACGACAATCGCCTGAGACTTCTTTATTTGCTTCTGTTTTATGAGAAAGTGCTTTCAGGTTTAGTTTGAAGTTCTTTTATACTTTTAAAACTTCAATTAAAAGTCCTGTTAAATTAAACAACCCTGTTTGTATACAATGATGTATATTAGATTAAAGGAAATAATTTGAAATACTTTTTGCCAGTGAATAATTTTTTTTTCTTTAAATTGTTAAGTATTTTTATTGTCGGAATCAAATTCCAAAAATTAGAACATAAAAGTAAAGGTGTTAAATATTCATGTTTGAATTCATGTAGAAAAAATAAATTTATTGACTTTAAGTCATGTGAATAGAAAGAAAATGTCAACGAGTCGTAAGGCTTCTTGTTGTAAGAAAATATTGTTGGAAACATTTTGGGATATTCATAGTCCGCGAATTGTTAAAATAGACCACAATTTATTTCACAATTTTTATACATTAACTAGCAAAATACTAGAAAGGATACTTTTGAAGAAATATGGATTTTGTGTTGGGGAGAGAATGTTCCAATGCGATAAAATACTACGATAATTATACAATTTGCATATAAGCTGTCTGCCGGCACTCGGAAACAGTGAAGCTAGGAGAAGATTCCACATACTCGAATTGTGAGTTCAAAGTTAATTTCTCTTTTTTAGCTTCACTCTTTTTTTCTCTTTTTTGTTTTTCAAATGGTCTCTTTTAGTCTCTTTTTTAGACTTTCATTGTTTTCAATCTATTTTAAATGTTTTCGATTAATTGTCAGATTTGAAGTTTTTTTATTAGAAACTAATGACAAGCTTTGAAAAAGCAAACATCTAGCTTAAAATCGCTTCAATTCTTCAAACAGTGTTCTAGTTCTGTATTTATAAAAATGACTCAATTTTTTTTGCGATTCCTGGGAAAAACGCAAACGTTGAGCGAGTATTTTCTATGATAGAAGATTAGTGGACCAAAGAGAGAAATAGACTTACTCCTGAAACTGTAAAAGGAATAATGGCAGTAGTATATAACTTGAAGAATATCTCGTGTAAAGATTTTTACTGCCTAATATAAAATGACTAAAAATTCTTAAATACAGTTTCTAGCTCAGGCAAATATGATTTCGTTGAATAATTTTTGTTTAGTTAATTGATTTTTTTAATATGTCTATAGGATTTATAAATTAATATATAATTTCTATGAAATTTCGCAATAAATAATTAAAGTTCAAAATTTTTGAAATTTAGCTTTGTACAAGTAAACAAGTTAAAATGAATTAGTTTATCAGTTATGTAACGTTACTAACTCAGAGAAATTTGATTGAAATAATTTTTGTTTAATAAATTTAATTTTGTTAAATATATGTACTATAACACAATGTATAATTTCTATGAAATTTTACAATAAATAATTAAAGTTTGAAACTTTTTGAAAACTTTTTGAATTAAGCTTTGTACAGGTGAAAATGAATTACTTCATTTTTTATGTGCATCACTGAAGTATTTATATAAATGTATAAAAAAAACTGAATAAATACTAAATTATATTTCTTGGTCTCTTTTTGATCTCTTTTTTTTTCACCCGAATGTTCTCTTTTTTCCAAGTTCACTCATAGTTAACATATTTTTGGCACACCGGCTTAAGATATGCCTCCGACTTATTTGTTAGTTTTGAAACTAACTTGAACACCAATAAACAGGAGTTTGTTCCGGCCGCCAGTTTTAAGGTCAGCTTAAAAGACCAATTTAAATTACCGGCTTCTGTGTCGGATATTGAACTATGTTCTAAGTCGAAACAAATATTTGACCTTGAGCCTGTCCAATTATTGAATGTAAGCGACTAATTACGGTAATCTTTCTCTTCAAACGGTTACTGGTTGTACGTAAAGCTGACAACAGCGTCAGTTATTTGTGTACAAATAACTACTATAAATTGCTTATTATATGTTGGTAAATCAAAGGAAATTGCTAGGCGTACATAAGCGCCAGTTTACGTAAAGCTGACAACAGCGTCAGTTATTTGTGTACAAATAACTACTATAGATTGCTTATTATATGTTGGTAAATCAAAGGAAATTGCTAGGCGTACATAAGCGCCAGTTTACGTAAAGCTGACAACAGCGTCAGTTATTTGTGTAATTTACTAAAACAATGTATAAAGTTTTAATAGATACCGATTTTATATTTTCTATTTAATACATTGTTGTATATTACTGACATAGCTCAGTGGAAGACTCTACATCACATTGAACACAGCGGTTAAGTAACATCTCGTAGCGATAGTACTTAGATGGGTGACCGGAAACAAATAAATAAAAAAAATATAAAAACAAAAAAAGCGAAAAAGAAAACAAAAAAAAGCTAAACAAAAAACAAAAAAAACATAAAACATACCAAAAAAATTAAAAAAAAAACAAAAAAACAAAAGAAAAAACGAATCAAAAAAATAAAATAAAAAAAAAAACAAAGAAACAAAAAAAAATAAAAAAAAAACAAAACCAAAAAAATCAAAAAAAATTAAAAAAAAACAAAGAAACTAAAAAAAATATAAAAAAAACCAAAAAAAAACAAAAAAAACAAAAAAACAAAAAAAAATAAAAAAAAACAATGAAACAAAAAAAAAGAAAAAAAAAAGAAAAAATAAAAAAAAACATTTGAGGTGTTTTTACCTGATGGTGCATTTGAGGGTTTTTTAATTCTGACTTATATGTTTAATTCCATAACTAACGGCTACGTCAGTTATATTCTTTATCTTAGTGCTTGTCGTATACCTAACGTTGAGTCGTAATTTACGGTTACAAATAACCAGCTCGAAGACACTTAATGTATGGGCAATGTCAGTTATTTGTCACCTACATACGATCCATGTCGTACTAAACATATATCCTTGTGGCTGACGTGTTCATATCATTAGTATACTAAGTTAGTTTACAAATGATATTTTTTATTTTCGATGAACTGGACAAATAACTGACTCGTGGTATATTGGGAACTTCACTGTATAACACTTGACTGTATATCGCCTTACTGTATTTTCATTTCACTGTATTTCTATTTACTGCATTTCATTTCACTGTATTTCATTTCACTGTATTTCATGTCACTGTATTTCATTTCACTGTATTTCATTTGACTGTAAATTTTGGCTGTAAACTTTTGGAAAGGTAAGAGCGCCTGGCGCTCTTCTCTTTCCAAAAATTTACAGCCAAAATTTCCAGTCAAATTAGTTTTTTTCAATAAAAAATATTGAAAGTGACATAAAGTCAATTGACTTTATGTCACTTTATGTCTTGATTTTATGTCACATTATAAAAGCGACATAAGGTCAATTGACTTTATGTCGTTTTTAATATTGACATAAAGTCAATTGACTTTATGTCAATTTCAATATTTTTTACAAAGCGACATAAAGTCAATTGACTTTATTTCACTTTATATCTTGATTTTATGTCATTTTCCAAATCCATCATCATTCTCTGCATCAGATGAGTCAAAATTTTCTTCGCTTGAGTTAAATAAAAAATACTTTAATCTATGACTTCCAAAAGGATGTTTTTCAAACAACTTTTTTTTAAAAGATTCGTACAACTGGCTTTATGGCACTTTATATATTGACTTTATGTCACATTATAAAAGCGACATAAGGTCAATCGACTTTATTTTACTTGATTTTATGACATTTTTAAAAAGCGACAAAAAGTCAATTGAGATTATGTCGCTTTTGAAAGTGACATAAGGTCAATTGACTTTATGTCACTTGACTTTAAGGCACCCTCCCGAAAATGACATATGTACATACTTTGAAAAAATACAGTGAAAAATACAGTGAAATGAAAATACAGTGAAATAGAATACAGTAAAATGGAAAATACAGTAAAACGGAATACAGTGAAATGGTAAAACAGTGAACTTTAAAAATACAGTGTAATGATACTACAGCGAAATGATCGTACAGTGAAGCGTACCGCTCCCGTTCGACGGTGAAGCTGTGGCTGTGTGCGGGCGTTTGCAAACTCTTTGCGAAAAACTAATTGTCCAAAAAGTATAGTAAATTATTGGGGAATAAAAACATAAAATAGCCACTATAAAATTTTCCTAGAGATGAGATTGAGGTCAGAAGATTGAGTTGGACACTTCATAATAATAATTAGATTTCTGACCAATTTGCTGACATTTGTCTTCAGCGTAGACGAGCATAGTAATCTCTAATATTTTTACGTGTACAGTTTACCTAATAAAACCAATCATTACGGTTTCAAGTCAAACTGCAGACCAAAACCATGATAAAACACAAGGCCAAATTCAAATTTAAGCATCTTTGTGTTAAAAAGTTTTAAATAACACAATAAGTTTTAAATGTTTAAAATTGATTTCCATTGCACTGTCCTTTAATATTATAAATAAGTTGCAGAAGTAAATTTTAATTCTGTGAAAATAAAATTTTGAATAGAACGCGAGAAACATAATATAATTTTAAATAGACGTAAATTTTAAATATTTTTCAAAGCAAATATTTTTCACTTAAGTTTTTAGATGTTTTCATCATAAATTAGTTTTCTTTTGAACTAAAAAAAAAGAAGAAAATAACTATCTGCAATATTTCACCTGACTTTTTTTGGCCCATAAAAATTTTTTTATTAGTTTCAAGCGGTAACAGATGTTCTTTATGTACATAATTTATTTTATTTTATTTTTTCTTACATAATTTTCAACTGAAACATTTTTCAAAATAATATTCGATGGTCCCAATACTCAAATAAAAAATGATAATTGATGAAAAAGTTATTAAATTACGAAACATAGAATGATAGTTTTGGAGAGATTTTTTGTTATTATTAGAAAAAAAAGATAAATATGTTTAAGATTTCTTAGAATGCAAGGCTTAAATGTCAAATGGTTAAATTATAATTTTTTATTGCTGTTACATAACAACTATTTCAGTCGCCATATACTTAGGGATACCATATTTTGATCTCTTTAAAAGATACCAAAAAGAGTAAATTTTTAGTTTTTGGTAAATATCTCGAAAACGGTGCATATCTTGAAAACGGTTTTACAGCATTTCTGAGGTTGTCTAACCTTGGGTTACCTTAAATCCAACTTTTAATTACCTATTCAAAAAGCCCTAGAACTTGAAAAACTATCAAAGGGTTACTAAGATATTGAATTTTGAAAAATATAAAAATAATAAATTCTGCGGAAGAATTTATTATTATTTTTTTTTTCCAAATTCAATATCTCAGTAACCCTTTGATAGTTTTTTGAATAGGTAATTAAAAGTTGGATTTATGGTAACCGAAGGTTGGAGAACCTTCAAAATGCTGTAAAACGCACCGTTTTCGAGATATTTGCCAAAAACTAAAAATTTTTGGTCTCTTTTAAAGAGATCAAAATATGGTATATGGCGACTAAAGTCCTGTAATGTTTAATGAAAAATTCAGATAAAAATTTTCTTGAAATTTTTATTCTCTATTGTATATTTACTACGAAGAGCATAAATTATATATATTCACCGACTTAATTTTATAGTTATTATTATGTATATTATATATAAAACATTTATGCAATTTTACATCAGTCGACTTTCCTGTTTTAAATTTATTCAAGCATAAAAAACTTGAATTAAAATATATACAAAAAAAAAACTTTATTTTTTATATCACTAAATTCACTTGTTTTATTTTAATTTTTATTATTATTATTATTATTATTATTATTATTATTATTATTATTATTATTATTATTATTATTATTATTACTATTATTTTTATTATTTTTTATGGAAAGAACATTATTCAGGTCATTTAATGTAAATGGTAGGTCAATTTAATTATTTTGCAACAATTCTCGAACATCGCTAATATGTTTTTTTTTAATATATATTTTTATATTTGGTAAAGGTATGAGGAAACAATGCTAATTTTAAAGTTATATTCAAAATTTTTCGATGCAATGATTAACAAGTATCTTAAGACAAAAAATTCCGCGCAGAATTTGGAATTCGAACCCTTAATTTGTGTTAAAAATCGAATATTATAAGTATATTTTTGATCCAAGAAAACTTACATCACTACATCTTTTTATTTTTTGTGTGTAATGTATAATACAACATTGTTAAAAATTAAGAATTAGAAAAAATATTATAGCTTTGAATTTCTTATGTTTTTATTGTTCACATTCTGAACAAAATATCACCTTATAATTCTTCGGGGGTTCATTTAGATAAAAATATTTTTATAGAAAATACTAAAGTTCTCAATTTATTTTTCACACAAAATTTAATATAATTTTTTTTTTTTATTAAAAGTATTGCATACAACTTAATGTTCACAAAATATATCCTACATAATGTATGTATATATTTATAATATAATATGTGCCCTACTATCTACCTATTTCATATATTTTTTTTTCAGTTAGAAAAATAGCAAAGAAAAGTGTGTATGAATTTTCCAGGACAACAATTTAAAATACGAATTTTTTTTTTAACTAGTAATAAAATGCACACACTTAAATAGTAAATATATAAAGTAGTAACGAAATTATATTAATTTATATTTTAATAGTTTTTTTTTTTTGAATTATTTTTGACCCAAGCTTATATGGTTGAGTGAGATTATAAATTTGAAAATAATACTGCAACATCAACTTCTGTTTTATATTATATTCCCAACTTTGGACTTTGGTTATTTTGGTTTCTGACCACAGATATTATTTGTAATACCATGTAAGCATGTGTGTATGTCTTTTATTTTATATTAAAAATGTAAACAAAAACATAATAAACTTAAAGAACGAATGTTTTTCTTAACAACATAATGGAATTTAATAAACATTTTTTTTTATGGACAAAAATTATATAACACTCTCATGTGATTGTATAATAAAGTCAAATAGTTAAGGCAGTAATAATGAATTTATTATTTTTCATAAAATTTTATTATACCTAGATCTTATTTTTTCAAAAAGTATGAAAATTAAAAAAAAATCACTATCATACATACATACATAATATTTATATATTATAATGTTAAACATATTATGATAATGACTGTATACTATATAGAAATATTTTTCGGTGATTTAATAAAAAAAATAAAATAAAAAATTATTTAAGGCTTAAGTCATCATTACGAATAAAGTAAATTATTGTTATAATGAATTCATAAAAACAGATTTTTTTTGATATTTATTTATTTCAAATCGATCTTGGGGATTAAGTTAGCAAAATTTGATATTTGTCTTTCTTTTTTCATATATTTGTTCGTATGGTTACAGCAATATTTGTCATCAAAATTTCAGAAGTTGATTTTGTATCTATACTATAAAAAAAAACTCATGAAGTGTCGTGGGACAACCTACAGAAGAGGAGCTTCTTACACTTTTGGTTTGAATTTTATTTTGTATATATTTTATGAAATAACTAGAAAATACTAAATGTGGAACTTTCGAACTCAACACGTTTTTAATTTACATTATACAAATCTCAAATTAAAAAAAATAAAATTAAAAAATTTTTTAGTTGGTTTTATTTCGTAGTAATCATTTTACCTAATAGTACATTATTGTATATGTAAACTAAATTTGCTATTAATTAAGAGTTCTGTATACACAAAAATACATTGACACGAGTCAATACTTATATCACGAGACCGAAGGTCGAGTGATATAAATTGACAAGTGTCAATGTATTTTTGTGTAAATACAGAACGAGTTGTATAACAAATTTTGTTTACATATCCAATATACTGTTTTAATGCGTAGGGGAGAGGTAGTTGTAAAGAGAGAATATTTTTTCTTCTTATTTTTTCTCATTTTTTTTTTGTATTTGGCTGTATTGAAATATTGTGAGAGATATTATGTTTGTTTAGGTATTACGTAATATTCAATACGAAACATCTAAATGATTTCATTATATACGCTGATGCATCTAAATTTTTTCATTATTTACGCGGATGCATCTAAATGATTTCATGTGTATTGACGCATATAATACTCCATTTAGTGATCTGAATTCTATGGCACTAAATAAAACATAACGATCCCCAACGCATTAAAATATATAAATAAAACCAAAAAAGTAGTCCCTGACAATTCATATAGTTTATTTAATATTTTAAGATAAGTTATTGTATTTAATAATAAATTCATAAGATTTTGAGCACATACTATCAGAAAATATTGCAGTTTTCGTTAAAACTTTATAGCTGGTTCTTTTTGTAAATTCTCCAAAGAGTTCGTTTTATTTTCACTATATATATTAATAAGTTTCATTTTACCGATTAAAAAAGTTTCATAATTTATTTTTGGCAAATAGACACGCTAACTAAAGGCCAGACTTGCACGAATTGTTATTTTTAATATACCTTGCAGTTGCAATAAAATAAATAATTTTCCTTTTGAGACTTCAATTTTTATATGGTTTCTTCTTATATTAATATTTATTTAATATATATTATACTAAATAAAATTAAAAAAAAAAAACAGAAGAAAATTCATCTGGTGATAAAATCGATCTGTGGTAAAACATAAATTTAAATTTTTATTACAAAAATGCTTGTCCTTAAAGTTTTTACATTTATATATAAGAAAGAATAATGTCATATGGGTTACTAATTTACAATCAATAACAAAATGTAATATTTTTTATTTTCTTCTTAAATAAATTAAATAATAAGTAAAAAGTTGATATTGTGAAAGAGTTGGAAATGTTTTCTTATCGTTTTTATTAAAATCGCAGTTTATTAAAAAAAAGTTCGTTTTTAAAACCTGAAACGTTGCTACAAAATTATTGATTTTTAATAGAAAATTAGGGTATATATATAGCTGTATTATACTATGTTTCATTAACATCAAAATATACGTCTACCGAGTTTTTTTTTTGTTCAATATTTAATTGATATGAATAACGTAGAGAAGTTTAAGGTTATAAAAGGGTTCATTTATTAATATATATTTATTTGTTTTTTTTTTTTTTTTTTGAAAAAGGTATATTATTTCGAAAAACTAAGTTGACATATTACATTTATATAGAAAAAAAATATATATTTCAAATATCTCATGAGAATTTATAAATCTCTCATAGAATTTTCTATATATTTAAGTTTTTATCGTATATATCTGTCTAGAATTACATTTTATTTTTTATAAACGTTTTATATGAATTTCATTTTGCCCTTTTTGTAAAAGTTTTGTTATTGTCATATCTGTACATTGAAATCTTAAACAGCTTTACACAAATCGATAGATCAAACCCTAAAACTTTTATTTGTTTTAATAAGTATTAAAAACTTTTTCACTTTTTTTTTTTTTTGGCTTGCTTAATGGTCTAACAAAATTTTTTATTTTTTTTTTTTGTGTGTTTTGTTCGATTTATAAATAAATAAAATCATTACATTAGATATAAAACCTAAGCTTGCTCGCAAAACAAGGGAGGAACAACCCTGGAGGTTCGAACGCCTATTGATTGTATTTTTAAATCGATAGAATCCTCAATGATGGAGGAAGCAAAAAGAAGTGGACAAATGAACCAACCTCGAAAGCGACCAAAATTAAGTGGGGATCTTACTATGTAAAGAAAACCAAAAAATTATAAAAATTCAAGCGTTCGGCTTGATAACGGGCATTATAACAGGGCATTGTTTATCAGGAAAACATGTCTATAGACTCAAACTACTCGACAGTAATAAATGTAGGAAATGCGGACCCTAACCAGGTAGAAAGCATAGAACATTTGATATGTCACTATCCAGCACTAGCAAGATCAAGGAGGGGCCTGCAAGGTTGCTTTCACATCAAAGACTTAAGCGAGGCTTCGAAAATCGAACTTAGAACCTTCAATTTACCCAAAGGGCTTGGATTTTTAATCCAATAAAATCTATGCCACAACCTTAAAGATTTAGGTAGGATTTTTCTCGAATGTACCACCCTATGGGTCTATGTGAGGCTGGTTGATCGCCACCCTAATCTAACCTAATGACATCACATAGACCCATAGTGTAAACAATTTTTTCTTATTTGATGAGGAAATAAATTTTATTGAACATTATATTATATACACTTACTTAGTTTAACTTAAGAACTGACGATGTATATACATAAACATATAATATTTAACGATATTTTTTTTTTAAAAGGAATTTCCTAGGGATATTTTCAACTCGGAATAAATTATAATTTCATGCAAAAATGATTCTTTATTTGTTTTCTTGGTTATTTAGAAACAAAATACATGAAGAACATCAATATAGACAATTGTAAAATGTCCTTTTATGTTGCTCTATTTGTTTGTTTTTTTAAATAGTAATGGTATGAAAATTGCCCATCAAAATAAAGTTTGTTAAAGTTTCCTTTTTTGTAACAAAAAAAAATATAATATATGGTATGACGGTTTGATACAAAAGAAAATTTATTAAATTTAATTTTCTAATATCAGGAAAATCTTATATACACTTTATATACAAAAAGTGCACCGAATATATTATATTTCGAAGGTATTTTATTAAGTTTATAAAAAAAAATTCGAGTTTAAAAAATTTGTTTTAAATTTGTTCTGTTCCTAAAAAGTTTCAAATTCTTACTTTTTCTTAGAAGATTTCTAAATAAGGTATAAATATGATATTCTTTTTTTGTATGGAGTTTAAAGCAAAATAATTTTACAAAAATTGATTTGCAAACTCATCGTTTTGACATAATATGATATGAAAGGGTATTTGCAATTAAATAAATAATTTAAAACTATATACAGAAAAAGTTTACATAATAAATGGAATTGTGTATACAACACAACATATAGGTACATTAAATAAATCATTTGTTACATTGTTGAGGATATTGTTTGTACTATACTATTTGACCTATTTTCTGGCAACAAGGTAATCAACTAAATAAAGGAAAACCTAAACATGTAAAAATGGTCTTTGAAAAAATGTCAATGACATTAAGGAAATAATTTTCAATATATACATATAATAATAATAATAATAATAATAATAATAATGATATGAAAATTAAATAACTTTCTTTGAAAATGTCATTTCCATTTGTTCACATAGTATATTAGTTCTAGTTGATGTAATTTTTAAAGTTAAAAATTAAATTTCGTCAAGAAATCATGT
The DNA here is from genome assembly GCA_964007475.1 of Hybos culiciformis. Lineage (NCBI taxonomy): Eukaryota > Metazoa > Arthropoda > Insecta > Diptera > Hybotidae > Hybos > Hybos culiciformis. Next base: position 72,217,447 of record OZ023273.1, on the reverse strand, counting down.
AAACGCATACTTATTTGCAACCTCAAGCTATATAAGCTATTATAATATGGGCAACATAAAACATTTTGACATTATTGTGATGTCTAAGCATCATGAATTATGTTTTAAATAAAATAATTAGTTTGTATCAGCTGACTTATCACTTTATTCATGAAATGATATTTATAAACTGAACTTAACTTAAATTAATGATATACTTTTATAATCAATAATAGAGAGAGAGAGTACTACCAAAGCTTATTCAATGTGTCACTCATCACTCATATCATATCCTAATGATATTATATGAGTGAAGAGTGTCACACCCAAAGAGCGCACTACACCTCCCTCCTTTTGGAAATTAAAGGGATACTATTGTGCCCCCTTTTTTAAAAAAAAAAGTAAATTTAATTTACCAAAACTAAAAAATTATTAATTTAATTATTAAATTTAGATTATTAATTTTTATTTAATATCCAATGTAAAATAATAGTGTTTTTTTTTTTTTTTTTATAATAACGTTAATATTACCATCGATTAAGAATACAGAAAGATGGGAAGCTTCATACAACATTTTTTCAGCCTTTTTTGGTATTTTTATGTGAATGTGTTAGTAAAACTAAATAAAATTATTTTCATACATTGATAATTATCACGTATTTTATTTTGTTTTACTAACACATTCACATAAAAATACCAAAAATAATGTTGTATGAAGCTTCCCATCTTTCTGTATTCTTTATCTATGATATTACCTATCATAATTTATGAATGTTGTAAAGCTTAAATATTAGTTTAATAAAAATAACTATATAAATTACAACTTAGTATTAATGTTATTAAAATATTAAATTCTTTTATTATATTTTTATTTTATTTGTTTTATTTGTTTTATTTTGGTACCAAAAGAAATAAAAAAAATGTATATGTTAATATAAAACTATAGTAAAAATGATATTAAAAAATAAAAATATTGTTTTTTTTTTTTTTTTTATTAACTAAAGTTTATACTACATTATACTTAAAAATAATATGAAATTTCGTTTACTTTGAATTGATTACTTGTCGATTTTTTATCGTATTTCGCTTTGACGATACTCTTGTTTTTTTTATTTTTCCCCAGTACTAATAATGGGTAATGGACGTGAAACTATCGCGATTTCTAATTCTTTTATATTTTTATTTGCAATGTTAATAAAAATCTTTTTTTGTAATTAATTTAATAATAATATTACTTTTAATTAAATTTTCTTCTCCTTTTTCAAAATTTTATTGCATCCAGGCTCTAATGTCTGGTAAATATTTGAAATGTCACTTTTTTATATTAATTTACGTTCTTCATACGCTTTACAACTATCTACTAAGTTTCAGATTAACTAAGGCATTTTATAGTTAAATATATCCTCATAAATTACAAATTTTTCATTTTTATCTAAAATTTTTTTTCTATTTGGAATGTTGCTACTTTCGTTAAATTTATTATTTTGTGATTTATTTATTTATTTATTTTTTCGTTTCTTTTTTTTTTTCTCATTTTTTTTCATTATTTTTTTTTTGATTTTTCTGTCTAGATTTTTCTTAAATTTAATTTTTTTTTCTTTTAAAAGTTTTATTTTTATATTTAAAATTAAAAAATTTTAAGAGTGTGTGTGTGTGTGTGTGTCTAACAAATTTATTGAATCGATGAAAGATTTAAGTGCTAGTGGATCACCACTATAATTTCTATTTATTTGTAAATTTGCTAAACGCAAAAAATCTACATTCGAAAGGGCCATTTTGTGAAGAGTATCGTCAAAGTTTTTTTCAGAACTGTCTGATTCTATTATACACAGTAGTTAACCTCAACTAGAATGAGTCTAGTTAAAAAAATTGACTAGGTTTGCAGAAGAAAATATTACTTAAATAGTAAATTTTACTAGATCGCCAGTGAAAAGATTTTTGAGAGAGTAAATTTTAATTTTTTGCTCATTTTTTTTTAAGAAAGCTTTTAATAACGCGAGTTCTAGTTAATATTATGTAATTTTAATTGGATTGCAGTAATAAAAAAAATTGAAAAAGAGAGCAAAATAGATTATCCAGTTACTATAAATGATATTCAGGCTTCTTCTAAAGGAATACTTATTGAAAAAATAATTTAGTCTCTCCTTAATATTTTAAAGTTATTCGCAACTATCGCGTGGGCCGGTTCTGTTGTCGGTCGCTGTTGTTTTTAATTAAAATATTTTTTTCTAATTAAAAAAATAAATATATATTTATGAAAATAAAAATAAGAAGCAAAATAATCAAAAATAAATTTTAATTAAAAAAAAATAAAAAAATTTTATAAAAGTTAAAAAACGACCCGGAAAAAAAAAAAAATTTTGAAAATTTAAATTAAAATTTTATAAAACAAAATTCATCACCAATTGGCAGCATTTATGGCCTAATGAACCGTAAGTGTTTGCTTTTTTTTAATTTTAATTTTAAAATTTAATAAATTTTTAGCTAAATAATTATGATTTTCTATGCCACTTCACTACATTTCCAGTTGAAAAATTATATTAATCTAGTTAAACTGACTAAAAATTCTTATAAGTCAGCATTTTTACTTGAAAGTATCAGTGGCCAATTAAATTAATAATAATATCTTATTATTCAAAGTGCATACGATAATATATATATTTTTTTGTTGTTTTAGGACCAAATCAGCATTTTATTAATAATTCACAACAAAAACAGCCGATAACACTGTACCATTCAGAAGAGTCAGCGTTTGCATTACAATGGAAAATCAAATTAATCATTTTAATATTTTTTAATTCTATGATATTAAATTTTAATATACATTTAAAAATCAAATTTTATTTAAAATTAAGAAAAATTCAAGAATATATTTTTTTTCATGTTTTAATTTTATGTGATTATAATAATATTAATTTTGAATATTCGAGTAATGTTTTATTTTTATTTAAACCTATCGTATTCTCTTATTTTTATAGGAAACTGTGATTCAACAATATTAATTGAAAAAAATAAAATCAGATCAGTAAAATTCATCACCGCAACCGTTTTTATTTTTTCAATTTCACATTTCAATTTCATTATTTAGACAAATTTAGTTAAAATATATTGGTAACTACAAGCTATCTATGTAAATAAATTTATTCTGGCACATTTTTATGTATTTGAAGAAAATAATTTACTTACGTTACAGTAGAAGTTACTTGTAAGTAAATTATTGTCTGAAATAGATAACTTTACCTGTGTATTTTACCAAAATTAGTCTAAATAATAAGTGGTTTTGGACGTTTCATCGAATTTCCGTGGAAGAATCAAGTGATTTTCTAGTTAAATTCAATGAAAATTCAAGTTAAATGAACTGAAGCTTCTGGTTATATTCTGGTTGTTATATAATTGAATAATCTACTGAAAAAAACTAGATTATCTATTAATTGTAACGTATGAACACTGTTGTTTCAACTGTCTTTCCAGTTAAATTATATTAAAATTATAGTGGTTATAACTGAATAATCTAGTGAAAAAAACTGGATTATCTATGTATTATAACATATGAACACTGTTGTTTCAACTGACGTTCTTGTGAGTTTATCTGCAACAATTATCATAATAAGTAGATATTCTAGTCAAACTTTTCGAAACTTTTACAATATTATCTGGATTCAGGAGTTAAAACATAAGTTTTTGCAATTACAACAACTAGAAAATCGTTGCCTTTCGATATCAAAAGCTTTTCTCATTTGCTCTCATTATCTCTCAAAAATCTGTAATTAGTTGTTCCAGTTTATTTTTTAAAAAGATTGAGGAATGGTTACCTTGTATTGAAAATTCCTAAAAATTTGAGGAGTGGTTACCCTATATTGAAGTTCCCTAAAAATTTGAGGAGTGGTTACCTTATATTGAAGTTCCCTAAAATAATTGAGGAGTGGTTACCTTATATTGAAGGTTCTTAAAAATTTGAGGAGTGGTTACCTTATATTTATGTTCCCTAAAAATTTGAAGAGTGGTTACCTTATATTTATGTTCCCTAAAAATTTGAGGAGTGGTTACCTTATATTACAAAATGAGATCTGGATTATTGGAAATCAAGAAGTTATTCATACGCCAGAGAAAACAAAGATGTCAAATAATTAAGCAAAATTATGTTAAACCATTTTTGAACTTGCATAATAAAATAAAATTAAATTTTGTAATAACATGTAATAAGAAATATTGTTATAGATTTATTTAAAAAAAATTTGAAGAAATCAATTCAAAGTAAATGATGTAATATTTATTTGTAAAATATTTATATATAATAAATCATAATTTTATTTATTTATTTTTTTTTTTTGTAGGAGAAAAGGTTCATCTTATACTTATATTTTATATTTATATGATATTAAGTGTAATAACTTTAAATTAATACAATATATTTTTATATAAAATTTGTTTGAAACAGTGTATATCCAATTATTAAAATTGAAAAATTTGATTTGAACATTTGAATTGAAAAATTTTAAAATTATTTACTTCAATTTGACAAAATTAGAAATTGTTTATGTAACAATTTGGATCTACATTGTTTCTTTTTAGTTTTTTTTTTTTTTTTTTTTTTTATTTTTATTTTTTTTTTATTAAATATAAGTAGAAATTTATTAAAAGTTATTTAGTTTTAAATATAAGAAAAATTAATTAAAAAAAAATTTCAAATTAATTTTATGAAGTACTTGTTGTTAATGTTGCTTTTATGCGTGGTGCTGATGCTGTTGTTATCAATACTATTTTCTAAGCTGCTGCTGCTGTTGTTATTGCTGCTGTTGTTATTGCTGCTGCTCATGGTGTAGTAATACAGCTGTTTTTTTTAATTTTTTTCAATTTTTATAAGGAGCTCGAAAAGAAATTCCTATATTTTGATTCGCTTTTTGGAAAATTTTATTTTTATTTTTGTTTTTATTTTTATGTATTAAAAAATTTTGAATTTATTTTTTTTTTGAAAACAATTTATTTAAATAAATTTATGTAAGAGAGGAAAAAAATTCACAATGTTGAAGTGTTCTTTATTTTTTTATTTACAAAAGAAATTTTTATTAATAATTTTTTTTAAAAAACACCGCAACGCACCTTTTTTTTTTTTTTTTTTTTTTAAACTCCAGACTGCCTAAATGGCAGCTGTCACGGTCTCCATGTGATGTCTAAGCATCATGAATTATGTTTTAAATAAAATAATTAGTTTGTATCAGCTGACTTATGACTTTATTCATGAAATGATATTTATAAACTGAGCTTAACTTAAATATATATACTTTTATAATCAAGAATAGAGAGAGAGAGAGTACTACCAAAGCTTATTCAATGTGTCACTCATCACTCATATCATATCCTAATGATATTATATGAGTGGAGAGTGTCACACCCAAAGAGCGCATATTGCATATTGTACTATATGAATCTCTATATTAATAAGTTATAATATTTGTTTCGTACAATACCTATATACGATACGATGTTGCATTGCTTACAAGCTTTCGAGAATTATTCAAGTGTGCAGATTAATTTTTAACCTACCTATAGGTATTAATGTCCGAAAAGATTTCTACAACCCACGTTCGATAAGAATTAAAAGTCAATTTAAAAAAAAAATATTTAAGAAACTGTTGTTTTTAGACAGTTATAACTTCTAAATATCAAAAATGTTAATGGATTCGAGAAGAAGGATATGAAGGATAAGGATTTAATAAATTAAAAATAAAAGAAAAAAAAAATTATTTTTTCTTTTTTCAATTTTCTAATACTTTCCCAATATACCACGAGTCAGTTATTTGTCTAGTTCATCGGAAATAAAAAACATCATTTGTTAACTAACTTAGTATACTAATGATATGAACACGTTAGCCACAAGGATATATAAAAAGTACGACATGGATCGTATATAGGTGACAAATAACTGACATTGCCCATACATCAAGTGCCTTCGAGCTAGTTATTTGTAACCGTAAATTACGACTGAACGTTAGGTATACGACAAGCATTAAGGTAAAGAATATAGCTGACGTAGCCGTTAGTTATGAAACTAACATATAAGTCAGAATTAAAACTGTCTCCAGGATCAGTTATCAGGCTGACTACTAAGCTAGTTGTAAATCTTACTTAAATGTCACTTATATGACGGACATCGAAGGACAATTCTATGGCTGCCGTCGATGTTAATTGTAAAACATACTTTAATGTAAGCTGACCATTTTTGTCCTCCTAAGGAGGACCTATTCAGAATATTTTTAGTTTTTCGCAAATATTTCGAAAACGGTGCGTTTTTTACCCATTCATATTTTCGAGATATTTGCGAAAAACTAAAAATATTCTGAATAGGCCCTCCTTTTAGGAGGACAAAAATGGTGAGCTTACATTAAAGTATATTTTACAATTAACATTAACATCAATTAACAAAATGTCAGCTCATTTAATGGTAACTTTGCTAAAGTAAAAAAAACTGTTGTAACCAAAATGGCAAAAATAAGAATCAGATATAGTTAATGTTGAATTACTATTTATTATTTAACATGAAAATAATACAAATTAACATAAATTCTCTAAAAAAAATCAAAACATAAATTTTCAAAAACGAAAGATTTTAGTAATTAATATTAAAATTATCGAATGAATCTATTTTGCGGAAAATACATTTCTTATGTACTTTATATGATTATTATTTAACATAAAATGATAAAAATTGCACAAAGAAGAAATTAATAAAATATTAAAATTAAAAATAATCAATTTAACTTACATTATTATTATTAATATTCTGCTTCGACGTTAATTAAAGAAAATATTGAATTAAATTGAAACGTTCTTCCCAACTTAAATCCGTATTATTTAGCTCAAATTTCCCCTGATTTATAGCAACTGTTTTATTTGATTGCTCTGTTGCTGTCAAATTGGGAGCATTCAATAAATTTTGCTGATGATTTACTGATGCTACAATATTATTGTTTTGTTGTTGCTGTTGTTGATATCTCTCTTCAACTAATATATTTCCTGATGTCGTTGGTTGTACAACACCAATAGTTGTATTCAAATTATTATTTGGAGTTGAATGTAAAATATTGGTTGCTAAATTTCTTATATTATCGTGATGATGTTGTTATGTTATCGAAATCAAATTATTTGTACCTATAATACCTACAAAGAAAATAATTATAAAATTTGAATTAAAATTTTTTTTTTTTAGGTAATATAGGTAATCGTATAGTTCAATCTAAAATTTAAGGGAGTGGCTACAGTTACGGTAACCGTAACTTATTTTTTTTTTAACAGTTACGGTTAACGTAACTTATTTTTTTTTAACAGTTACGGTTAACGTAACTTATTTTTTTTTTTTTAAGTTACGGCAACCGTAACTTTTAGGCAATGCTTAAAGTTACGGCAATTTTTTTTTTGTCAAAAAAAAAAAAAAAAAAAAATTTAATTTCATCGTCATACAAAAAATGCATGAATAGTAAAACCTTACATCGTTATACAAAAATAGTTTTAAAAGCGCGAAGCGCCAAAGCAAAATAAAAAAAAAAGAAGCCCTAGGGGGTTTGGGGGAGGCGGCTGCCGTCCCCCATTCAGCATAACAACTTTTTATTTAAAAAAAAAGTCATAATGCTCAAAAAAAAACTTTGCCGTAATCACTAAACAAAAAAAAAAAGTTACGGTTACCGTAACTGTAGCCACTCCCTTTGAATAAACAATTTTCGTCAAAATCAATCCATACAGGTTGCGTAATACGTGTTTTTTTTTTTTTTTATTTTTTTTTTTAAATAAAATTTAAATACTATACTATTTGTAATTAAACATAAAATATTCATAGAGAAGATCAATTATTAAAATTAAATATTTAAAATTATTTATTTGATCAAATTGCCTTAAAATAATTTTTTCTTTTACTAAACTAATAGTGGAAATATATTAATTATTAAAGAAATAATATAGCTCTGAAAATTAATATGCACTCTGCAATTTAAGAAATGTTTAATTATTTTTTGACCAATTATTGTCACAAAAAAAATCTGCAATCAATTCAGCGTTAAAATACTCAATCTCTGCTACAAAAGACATGAATCTATCAGATTTGATAGAAATAAGAAACCTGAAAGTTATTTTAAAGTATATTGAGCAAAAGTTCAGTAATTTGAATGTAATTTGAATGAATGTTAACTTTATCAAAAATTAAATAACAAGAAATTATAAATAAAACCATATTGATTTCAATTATTAAATGAATTTTAATAGTGCAAATATGTACTTGAACTATTATGTACCACTATTTCATCGGATATTATATTTTAATGATGAGAGTGAGTTAAAAGCTCCACAAATTACTGAAAAATTGGATAGAATTTTAAACAGGTTCCAAAGCTAAAATGATTAGGTTATAGAAGATTATATAGATTTTTTGATTGCAGCAAAAAAATTATTGCAGTTACTTTATTTCTATAAACTATAAACAGGAGCAAATGAAAATTATTCAAAATTTGCAAATCTAATATTAAAATTTTTGATTTTCAAAAAAAGGAGCATTTTAAATCCTGAGACTTTGAGTCTATTCCAGCAACAAAATTTGTATACAAATTTTTATTACTTGTGTGAGTTAAAATTCTCGCCTCAAAATATATGATATAACACATTTAAAAATTATGTTTCAAAATTGTGTATTATATTAAAAATATATTAAAAACGGAATTAAAATTTTTTATATATCCGAAATTCTGAAAAGGGTGCTTTTTAAGTTGTTATAGAACTTTTGTATTCTGTGTTAAATATTGTATTGTAGATAGATTTTAGTACGTGTAATTTTTTTTGCTAATTACCTACCTACTTATTAAATAATAATGTTTAGAAAACTTACGGATGATTCAAAATTGCGAAAGAAGACGGTCTGACATTTGGATCCGGATGAGTCATTATTTTTATTAAATCATTAAATTCACTACTCAATAATGGTACATTTGGAACTTTTCCTTGGCGTAGATCATGCCATTCTGCGCCATTTTTTGGAAGTGGTCCTCCACCCGCCGCCTATGATAAATAAAAAATTATTTATTGAGAAATATATAAAAATAAAAATTGAGGCAAATTTATCTCTAAAAGTCTGCAATTCAATCAAGCTCTAATATCTAATTACAATGGCTCTTATTTGCTTCAAAAAATAATTGATCACCAAATTCAAAAAGGGCTCATTTGGCTTTTTCAGAACTTCCTTTTTCTCATTTTGCAATCTTCACGTATAAACACACACTTTTATTTAAAAAAACCTTTCAGTATGTTATGAAGCAATTAAATTCCAAAATGTTAGGCAGAATTTCGGTCTTGTTTTTTCTTATCAATTTGAAAAAACCACCGTGAGCCGTTCTCGAGTTTGGTGATTTAATTAAAGACAATTCAAACATTATTATCAAAATTAATTTTTAAATGATTCACATAATTACTTCGTATAGTGTTATTCCTAAAGAGAATATGTCGGCTTTTGTTAAGTGTCGAAAATCTTCTTGTAATATTTCATTAGGTAAGTAACGACTGTCTCCTTCTTCAACCTGTGGACACTTAATAGATGTTACATGCCCCAAATCACCAATTTTATACGTAATAACACTTTCAGCTGATTCCAATTCCTCATATATATCTTCATCAAAACCATCGTCATCAATATTATCACTTAAAGATGAAACCGGCCTTGCTGGCTCTTTAGTCAAAAATATATTTCCAGCTTTCAAATCCATGTGAACTAAATCATTGGAATGAATATATTTTAACCCTTCTGCAATATGTTGAAGCAAAGTTCGAAGTTCAGATTCACATAGAAATCTTTTTTGTATCACGGATTGCAGACTTCCACCATTACAATATTCATTTTGTATGAGCATATGATTATCTTCAGCCCAAGCAGAATAATAACGGACAACATTATCATGTTTTCCTTAAAAGTAAAAAAATCGAATTTAAATTCATTTAATTTTAACCAGGAATTAAAAATGTTAATTCACTAAAGCAATAAATATTACTATCACAAATGTTAAAATAATTTTAATTTAATAGATATTGAATGTAATCAAAAAGATTTATATAATTATATCAGTAATTAAACTTTTGAATGAGAAAAACCATTCTTTTAAATATCCTGATGTAATCGCGGTCATAATGGAAGGTAAAATTATTAACAGTCGAAAAATTAAACAAAAATAAAACATTTATTTTCTTACCTAACACAGCATGCGCCCATACTTCATTTAGGGCAGTTTTTTCCAATGCACTTCCAGCGATTGGTTTAATACTTTTTTTAATCGCATAAATACAACCATCCAAACGATTTAGACATTGGTAAACTCTTCCAAATTCACCACTACCTATTAAAGAGATTTCTAAAAACTCTTTCTTATAGCGAGAAATGTTTGTATCTTGAAGTGCTAAACATTTTGGCGCCTGTCGTATTTCAAAAAAATCATCATAATCGTCATCCATATTTGGCGATGATGATGACGATATTTTTAACGAGGATCTTTTATTGAAGAAATTTTCGTTTGTTAAATTAGAAAAAAGTGGCATTGCATTATTTAATTGGTGATATTGATTATCACGACCTTGGAAAATTCGGCGACGTTTCTTATTTGCCATAATTAAACTATCTGGTGTAAATGGGTTAATGTTTGCTGTTTGTTCTACACAATTTTCCAATGTTTTATTGTGAAGCGGAAGACTTTTTGGTCGTTGTAATAGAGTTGAGGACTTAATTTGACATGATGTTTTCGAATTTCCTTTGGAATCCAAACCGCCATCAATTGGTTTAGCTAAAATATCATTTGATTCTGCTAAAGTGTTATCAGGAAATAATTTTAGAAATTTCGTTGACGATTTTTGAATTATTGTTTTGGGAGTTGCAGGAGTATCGAAAAGCCTAAAAAATAGAATTAAAATAATATTTTTGTATTTAGAATTGTAATACTTAGTTAATAAAAGTTTGATTCTGATTTCCAAACTGTAAAAACAGAAATTAAGTTTTACTAGAATTTAGAAAATATTAAAATACTTACTAAGGTTTCTTTCGGAGAAAATATTAATTAACTTTAAGATAATAATTTCGAATAGGTACCTACTAAATACCTACGTAATGTTAATACCTAAAATCAAATTATGTGAAACGTGAAGAATATTCTGGTTAGTTTTCTAAATGAAGCTTTTGATTTAATTTCATCATTTAGTGGTAAAGGCACTCATCGAAATTCAATGATTCAGTCATTGTGTCAGTGTCATTAATTGTCACGACCTCATTACTATTTATCCTTACTATAATCATAAAATATATGTCAAAAGAAATAAAATCAAAAGATTAACAATGCCAATAAAGTTTAAATTAGTATAGTTGTTCATGTCAAAGATATAGGTAGGTAGGTACCTAATCAACTCTATTTCTTTATTTGTCATCCTGAGTATCTATCTATACCTGTTTCAAAGAACTGAAAAGGAAGCTAGCATAAAATATGAAGCAGGTACCTAGGTACCTACCTACCTACTCATATTCAGAAGACTAAATTCAGCCAAAAATCTTATCCAATTAAACGAAATGAAATCTTAAATAAATCTACTGCAAAAATTTATTTATCAGTCGTCTTTCCTTTCTTACCTTAATGCTCGAACTTTTCGGTATGGTTTTTTTGGGCTTTCAGCTTTTCGGTATGGGTTTTTTTGGGCTTTCAGCTAAAGAACGTTGCAGTAACTTCGGGTGAAGCAAATGTTAATTTTCTTGGTTGGACCAAGCCAGCACCAACAACAAATCTATCTGTTAAATTGGCTTCCTCTTGTAAACTTAAATTATTCAAAAATTCTGGAGATCCAGAATCAGAAACTCCACTCGACTCAGTTTCCATTTGTAAATTTTTTTTGGATTAATTAAAAAAAATTATTAAAAAATTTAAATAATCACTTTTTTTTTATTATGTTTTTCAGAGTTTTTTTTTTTTTTTCGTAAATTATTTTAAAATATTTTTTTAAGTAAAAAATGACGTTCCAAATTTCAGCCGATTCTGAGAGGTTCAAGGAAACTGTAGTTACGCCGACCACCACAACAAGGAATTCCCGGAAATTCTTCAAAAGACGGCTCTACTGTTTATCTAAAAAAAAATTAAATAAAATATAAATAAAATAAAATAAACTTACCTTTTTTTTATTTTTTTTATTTTTTATTTAAATTTTTTCCATCACGTGTTTGTTTTTCAAAATATAATGAAATTATAAATGTCAACTTATCAACAAAGTCAACAAAGCAACAAATAATTGACGCTGTTGTCAGCTTTACGTAAACTGGCGCTTATGTACGCCTTGCAATTTCCTTTGATTTAGCAACATATAATAAGCAATTTATAATAGTTATTTGTACAAAAATAACTCACGCTGCTGTCAGCTTTACGTAAACTGACATTTATGTACAACCAGTAACTGTTTGAAGAGAAAGATTACCGTAATAAGTCGCTTACACTCAAAAATAAGATAGACTGCAAGGTCAAATATTTGTTTCGACTTAGAACATAGTTCAATATCCGACACAAAAGTCGGTAATTTAAATTGGTCTTTTCAGCTGACCTTAAAACTGGCGGCCGGGACAAACTCCTGTTTATTGGTGTTCAGGTTAGTTTCAAAACTAACAAACAAGTCGGAGGCATATTTTAAGCCGGTGTGCCAAAAATATGTTAACTATGAGTGAACTTGTAGGCCGGTTCAGTAATCGACGCCCATGCCAGTACAAATACTTGACATTTCTTTGCGAACTGGCGCGATGGTATATTGGGTTTTTTTCTTGCTATGTGCAAAAAAGGATTCATTTAATAACTAAAAATTTATGACATTAATATTTTGTTTTTATTTATTTATTCATTTTTTTTTTATTTTATTTACTTATATTTTGTTTCTTCAAAACTTTGTCTTCGAATTAGAAACCCTATACCTTTTTTCGGATTATTTTCTATTTCATTTTAAGCTTTATACTGTATTTATATTTTTTATTCCCAAAATACAATATCGAAAGCTTTTCTTCAGTAATTTATTAAAATGTGTTTACCTTTTAAAGTATTGTGCAAAATTAATCCAAAATGCTGATAAACCTATTTTATATATTTTAAAGCCCTCTGAATTTGTGATAAAAACAAAGAAGAAAAAAATAAAAAATGTTTTATTTGAATAGCAAGTGACATAAATCCTGACTTTTATATAGGTATATTAAAAGAAAATTTATAGATATTGTTAAAAAAACAAAAATATGACAATTTCCAAATAAAACTTTATTTGTGTATTTACATATATGTATGTATGTGAGGAAAAAAAGCTAGATCTGATATGATTTTAGTTAGTATATAGTATTTTATTTTGTTCCAATGAATCCAATATTTAAAAAATATGTGTAATTTCGATATTTAAGGATCTGAGAATTGACAGCAATATTACTTAGCATTTTTTAAAATTTATTATTTTAATACAAGCTTGAAAAAATTTATTATATCTTCAACTGAATGTGTTTTCGTCGATTGAGTCCGAGATATGAACTCATCAGCGCCACATTTCTCAACCTTAAATGTCTGGCGGACACCAAACATTTATAAACAATTTTCTTATTCAAATGATGTATAATAAGTATGATGATGTATAATAAGTATGCATGTGAGTTTTATGGATAAGTTTTTTTTATATAAATTCAATTCAAGTTTTCTACGCATATCAAATATGACAATATCACTTTCTATAAAACTTTTTCTTAGGACTCGTCTATAAACTAAATAAATTAATTTTATTTTTCTTACTAAAGATCACATTTTTGATATTTTTTAGCTTGTCTACTTGAATTAAGAGTTAATGCTGATTTTTTGAAATGTATAGTATAGTTGTGAAATATAATCAATACACTTTTCTGCTCTGCAAATCCTTCCCGCTTTCAAACCGCTATCGCAATAAACTATATTATTTTTTTTTTTTGTAACGAACGAATCAAAACATTATTATTTTTTTTTTTTTTAATGAGTTGGGGGTGTATCCTAACACCACTGCACTTCAAGGCAATAAATTGCCATGAAAACTTTACCATCACTCTCATATACATGCTAATATGAGAGGAGAGGGCTCGGTACGAAGCATGCAGCGGAATTTTAATATTACCAACAAACGATGCTTAAATCAAGCATCAGAAAAAAAGAAAAATTATAGAAAAAACAAACATAAAACAATAAGAACAAGTCTCGTTTCTGATAAAGAACGAAATCACTAGTGACATATAACATAACCAAAGAATAGTTTCCCTAGTAAAAATTTTTTAAAAAAGAGAGCAAATATTAGAAGAAAGAGTAAATTAAAAAAATTAAAAATGTAATAAGAAGAAGAAGAAGAATTAGTGGAAAATATCCTACTACTTCCTCCGGCGTCAACTTATATGGTGTTCGCATTAGGAGAATATTAGTGGAATATGCTGTTATCCGGAATATTTCAGGAATATGAACTGGATTTTTCATATAAAAAAATATTCCGGAATATGTATATTCCACTTTCATATTCTAGTTTGGCAGGGTTAGAATTCTACATTTATAGTTATTTTCACTCATTTTTCGAAATTTTGTTATAGTTGGCAACAATTTTTTTGTCAAATTCGAGTCAAAACGAAAAAAAAAACAAAATAAAATTGATAAAAAGCGAGATAAAAAATGTAAATTTTCAACAACAAAAACTTTTTCTCTTTCTCAATTTTTTTTTTTACATCATCAAATTCCAGTTCTCATCAAATTTTGTAATGCGAACGGCAATTTGTTTTCCGGAATATAAGTGGAATATAAATTATAATGCGAACAAGGTATAAGACATTTCATGAAGATTCAAAATGAATCAAAAAAAAAAAATTACTCAAATTAAAAACAATCAGCATACAACGACCTATCGGCTTCAGATAATATATGAAATATATATTGTCTTACATTACTTCGTCAGGGTACGTTTGTATGTTGAAACGATAATTTAAATTAAAAAAATAAAATAAAAATAATAATTAGAAGAATTATCTTTAGTCTACCACTTCCCTTGGCTTCGGATATACAGAAAATTTAAATATTAATTATAGTCTTCCAATGTTATTAGTGAAAAAATAATTAGCGTTTAAAACAGCTTTAAGGGATGCCTTAGAGATATTAAGGTCAAAAACATGATGGTTTTTATTAGCAAAAGCAAGCATTCGAGAAATGGGATCATTGCATCCATATTCGGTTCTATGGTAAGCAATTTCAAATAAGTTAGTAGTACGGAGGCTTCTGGTATTAACTCGACAGTTGATCTTCTCCAGAATAATAGGAGAAATAATTTCACCAATAATAATTTGATGAATGAAAACAACATCTGCAAATTCCCGTCTGTCTTGAAGAGATTCAAGCTTAATGAGATTTAAGCAGAGTTGACTAAATTTAAGTATTTTGCAATACAAGTACCAATATACTGGTACTGAAAAAATACTGCAATATTTTTCTAGAATGTACTGGTACTTAAAAAAATTTCAGTACCAGTATACTGATACTGCAAAAATACTGCAATATTTTACTAGAATGTACTGGTACTTAAAAAAATTTCAGTACCAGTATACTGGTACTGTAAAAATACTGCAATATTTTCCCACAATATACTGGTACTTAAAAAAATTTCAGTACCAGTATACTGATACTTCAAAAATACTGCAGTATTTTACTAGAATGTACTGGTACTACAATAAAATACAGTATCTACCAGTATATTGTACAAAAGTTCCTAAAATTGTTTGTCACAATATGTGATGAACTCAATTTCTATATAATGCAATCAATATTAAACAAATGTTCGAGTATTCAAGGAACATTGTGTTAACTTACCTACATATTTATTTTATAGTTTGGTTGGAACCATTAAAATTTAATAAATGTGTTCCTAAAGTAAATTTTATCAGAATTGTAAGTAAGTTTTTGTGGCGTTTAATTTTTTCGTATTTTTTTATTCTCTACACAGAGTTTCACACAAATTATAATTAGCTTTTAGAAGCACAAGTTCATTAAAGTTTTCGTCTGATAAACACTGCCTTTTTGGAGCATTGACCATTCCAGCAAAAGAGAAAAGCCTTTCTACTGGTGCAGACGATGGTAGCGGCGTATTGAATTTAAAAAAAACTTCTTTGACATTTGGATATTTTTTTATGTATAGCAGAAATATTATAACATTGCAGTATTTTTACAGTATCAGTATACTGGTACTGAAATTTTTTTAAGTACCAGTACATTCTAGTAAAATATTGCAGTATTTTTACAGTACCAGTATACTGGTACTGAAATTTTTTTAAGTACCAGTATATTGTGGGAAAATATTGCAGTATTTTTACAGTACCAGTATACTGGTACTGAAATTTTTTTAAGTACCAGTATATTGTGGGAAAATATTGCAGTATTTTTGCAGTATCAGTATACTGGTACTGCTCATTGCTATCAGTACAAAAATACTTAAATTTAGTCAACTCTGGATTTAAGTGTTCTGTGTACGGTGGAAGGATTAAGTTATCCTTCCAAGGAAGATGCCTTAATGCAAATCTAAGAAAGTTTTTTTGAACGGATTCGACTCTATTGATGTCGACAGAAAAAAGGGTGACCATACTTGAGAGGCTAATTCTAACAACGGTCTTACAAGAGATGTAAAAAGAAATCTGGTTATAAATGGGTCACAGAACTCTCTTGACCAACGTTTAATAAAACCTAGAGTGGAATTTGCTTTATTTACATATGGTTTAAATGTCAATTGGTAATCACATAAAATGACGAGATCTCTAACTTCATTGACTCTGGGAATAAGAATAATATTAAGTGTATATTGAAAATTAATAGGATTTTATTTTCCTTGAAAATGAAATATTTTGACACTTAGAAACATTAAGAAGAAGATTATTCTTAATACACCAAAGACCAAAGCTATTAAGGCCAGTTTGTAAAAGATTGCAGTCTGAAGGACTAGCCTTTTTTTTTTAAATTTTCATATCATCGGCATAAATGTTGTGATCGCTATAGGAAATGATGAGTGAAACATCATTAATAGCGATTACGAAATCAAGTGGACCAAGATGGCTACCTTGAGGTACTCCAGAAGTAGCTGTGTATGTTGTAGATGTAGCAGAGCGAAATTTGACTTGATAATCACGAGGACCAAGCCAAGATTTTTTCCACTCAATAAAAGAAGGTGGAAAACCATACGCAGCCAATTTAAATAAAATAATCTGATGAGGAAGAACATCGAATGCTTTGCTAAAATCCGTATATACAGAATCAGTCTGATAACCCTTCTCCATGTTATCCCTATAAGCTGAAGTAACTTCTATGAGATTAGTAGTAGTAGACCTACCCTTAAGAAACCCATGCTGATTATCAGTAATAAAACTCTTACAATAAAAATGTATATCTACAGAAATGACAGCTTCAAAAAGCTTAGGAATTGAAGAAATTTTAGCTATTGGACGATAATTTAAAACGTCAGCTCGGCACCCTTTCTTGAAAACAGGTATGATATATGAATGCTTCCAGACTTTAGGAAAGTAGCCGGTTAATAAAGATCTATTAAAAATAATAGATAGAGGATTACATAAAGTAGAAGCACAATTTTTCAAGATAATCGGTGGAACACCATCAGGCCCAGAAGAACAGTAATCTTGAAGTTTAGATAAAAACTTGAATAGTTCATTCACTTCAATGGATATTGCGGTCATAGAAGTTTGCGGACAATTGTTTAAATAACTGCAATAGGCAGTATCAACATTGAAGTTTGAGTCAGAAAAAGAACTGGAAAAATGGTTAGCAAAAAAATTAGCTACAGTTAGGTCATCATTGGAAGAGGTATTCAAGAAACTAAGAGTTTGAGGATAACTATCCCCTTTCTTCTTAGAATTAATAAAACTAAAGAAACTTTTAGGATCCTTCAATATGTCAAGCTTTGTCTTGTTTAAATAATCCTCATATTGAGACTCAAACAAGATTCGGAACTCACCCAATAAACATTGAAAAGTCTCATGGTCGACCTCACTTCCGGTTAATAAAAATTTTTTCCAAGCCTTATTCTTCCTGTTTCTTAGAGCTTTTAATTCTCTATTAAACCAGGGAGGGGAACAAGATCTCATATCCTTTCTAGTAAAAAGTGGACATGATAATGAAAAACCATTGAAAAGAATTTCATAAAAAGAGTCAACCATCGAGTCCAAGTCCAAATCCACATCATCAAGGAATGAAAAGTCAGCTTGGCTGAGGTAACTATTGAGTTTAATGAAATCAGTTTTCCTAAAATTGAACTCTGAAGAGCTTTGCGGAATTATTTCATTGAACTCAACAACACTAAATATAAAATTAATAGGAGGGTGAAATCTATCAATTTCAACCAAAAAATTTGCACTTTCTTGAACAGTGCAATTAGTTGGATCAGAGAAGAAAATGAGGTCCAACTGTCTGTTCATAAAATTTTTGACTTTAGAAATTTGAAAGAGAGGAGCTGATGAAACAGCATCAAGAAAGTCAATCTCCAAACATGAGGAGGGTGTTGTGGAAATTAGGTAGTCACCCTCATCAGACTCAACCCATCTCAAATTAGGTAAATTAAAATCACCCAAAAGTAAAAATTCATCAGTTTCAGATAGAATATCAGAGACAAAATTAATAGCATTTAAAACCTCATCGTAACCAGAAGTGTTACTAGGACTAATATAAATATTCAAAATGAAAATAGATTTACAAGAAGTCTTCAGTTTAATCACAACGGCATCAATGAGAGTATAAGAAGGCAGAGAAATCTGAGTGACATCAAGGTGAGAACGTGTCGCTATTAGAGCTCCACCACCTTTCGGAACATCGGAGCTGTCACCCTCAACATTGTTGTAACGATCTTTTCGAAATTTGAAAGCAGGGAGATAAAAGTTCGTTATTAAGGATGCCTTTATAAAGGCAAGTCTTCGTTACATTTTGATAGTAAAGGGACAGTTTTTCTAGTTTTTTTGAGAATGAGCATGTTCATTTTGCCGTGGTTTGCGATTTTTGAAAAGTTTAATGAAAGTGTCCTTAGGCCAGAAATCTTGCGACAATAGAGTTTCGGATATGTCATTAGGAATGTGTAATTTAAAAGATGAAACTGCACTTGTCGTTTTACTTATTTTGACACATTTGATGTTTTCAACGTTAAGGGTGGATTTACCTTTTATGTAATTGATAACATCGTCAGAGGTAGTGTCAGGCGCTAATCTTGAAATAAATATCGGCCTAGGAGGAGGTATTACTTCAAGACATCTACTTGGATTGAGGTTATTAGTTATGGGAGGCCTAGGAGGAGGTATTACTTGAAGACATCTACTTGGATTGAGGTTATTAGTTATGTGAGGAGGTTTAATTTGAAGTTCTGCTGATTTGGCAGGCGATTTAAGATGAACAAAATTACTTGAAGATAAATTAGGAGGAATATCTGTGAGTGAGGGAGACTGAGACGGGATTGTGATCTGTTGAGAGGGTGTACCCTGAAACGGTGGTAAAACCTGTACTGGATTATTTAAAATTGGGTTCAAGAAAGAAGTATTTATGGAACCCTGATGAGGTGGTAAGATGTGAATAGGGCGCAAGAAACTATGATTGGTTGGATTAGATTGTCCAGAATCAGGTTGAAAACCGACGAAAGTCGGAATCAAAGTAGAATTAATTCTAGAAATATGATGAGACTCCTCATTAACAATGAAAGAGTTGGATGAATCTTGAGAGTCATCATGAGGAGGTTCGGAAAAGTTGTTCAGCTTTATCACATCCGTTGAAACTAGTTCCAACGAAGTAGACAAAGAAGCAAAGACCTTTTGCAATTTTTGAAAATCAAGATGAAGCCTTTTTAACTGAGCACAGAGAGCGTTTTACAATCATCACAAAGCCATTGTAATGATCCGTGATAAGAACGCTTCAACTTATCCAAAATAAGGCCGTTCAGGCCAATACAAATCATGTGAAATGAACGTTTACAAGTGCCTCCGCAAACCCACATAGGCTGTTGAGACACAGCAACGCATTTAGCAAAATCACACTTAAAATTCATTTTAAACAAAATTAAACACCAACAATCAGCAAATGTTCCAAAAAAAAAAAAAAAAAAAAAAAAAAAAGTTTACTACAAACACAAAAAAAAAAATTATTGGTATAAACCAAAAAGACAAACAAAAAAAAAACAAATATATACCGATGTACTTTAAAAAAAGAACAATAATTTTTGTCCTCTTTTTTTTATACTTATTTTTTTCTACAAAAAATCAAATGACTCAAATAAAAATTAATATTATTAAATTAAGTTAAATTAATATTCAAATTAAATTAATAAAATCAATATCATTAGTATTATAATTATTATTTAAAAAAAAACAAACAATTTTAAATTAATTTAAAAACAATTAAACAAAGACCGAAAAACAACCGGTTACACTGAAATCAGAAACGAAACTGATAGACGGATAATCTAGATTCAATTAATACCTTTTCGTGAATATACACAAAATTTAAGTGATGAGTCGAATTTAGAAACAAATTATCAAATTAAGTAGATAAAAATATTGATTATCGAATAAATTAAGTATGGTGCCCGTTTCCAGCATTTCGATTTCGTTATTTTGGTCACAATCAGAGGCCGAACCTATTTTTTAAGTACTTTAAATACCATTATGCTAATTTCCACCATAAACAAATTTTAATATAGTACCTATAATATAAAATTTAAAATTTATTATAGTTTTACATTAACATTATTTAGACCCTTAAGCTGTATATACACTTCGTCGTGAACGTGAACATGAAAAAAAAATATGTGAGTCTCGGGACACACGGAAGAAGTGAAACTTCATGGCAAGTAGTATTTTCTGGAGCGGCTAAATAAATATTTAAAATGGCCAAGTGCATATAAGACATGACGCCAATCGATTTTTTCGACGGCGACTAGTTGATTTTTGTCTTTCGACTGCTGCGGCCAGTCGACTTAAAATAACTTGTTTTGGGGGAATTCGGCGGCTTAGAAAAAATTAAACAAAAAAAATTAAAAACCAGAGACTACTTAGATATAAAAACATTTAAAAATTCTAAAATACTTTTTAAGATGAAAACACAATTGGGGCGACGACGACGGCGACAGCGATTTTTCATATAAAAAAAACGCCTCAATTGTTTTATTATCATACAAATATATGGTTTTTGACAGTCGCTATCGCTGTCGCCGTCGCTGTCGCCGTCGCTGTCGCCCCAATTGTGTTTTCACCTTTAAGCTCAAAAAGTTTAGTGGCATAATGGCTTTTAAATTATTTCAAAATGGCTAGAATTATGGCTGCATGGCAACACTGGTTGCCAGATGATTTCACTATATTTTAAGCCGTAAACAAAATTCCGGTTACAAGTGCATTATTAGCGAAAATAATGTATGAAAAAACAGCAGCGTGGCTTAAATCATGTTTTCTTTTTGTTGCCTGAATAGTTTAACCTAAAATAACTTTTTCAAATATGGCTGAAAAATTTCAGGTATATTAGTACTCCTTCTGAAAATGAATTGGAATAAAAATATTCTACATGCATTGCATTAATGAAATTTAATGGCAAAAATAATTTATACCAACAACTCAATTACAAATTACTTCAAAAAAAAATCTGTTTTAGTTAAAAGAGCATTTTCAAATATGACTGCAAAATTTGACATTAGTATTTCTTCCACAAAATAATTGTAATAAAAATATTCCTCCTGCATTTTATTAGTGTAATTTAATGTCAAAAATAAATTACACTAACAAACTAAAAAAATTACATTAAGAAAAATTAATATCAAAAATAATTTATCTACAAAATAGGTGCATTGGAACATTTTTAATCAGAATACAAATTTGAAAATTAGCACTAATAATTAATAAATGAAATATTTGTTATTCAATAATTTAAAATAAATTTTATTTTCCTTTCAATCGAAAAACAAAATAGTATTTTCGACTTTAATTCTGAGCCAATATACAGGAGGTTTTTGCGCTGATAAGCTTCATTAAGTTGCTAGCGGCTGTCGGTTTTACCATCAGCTGACACATAAATTTTTTTTTTTTCTTTTTTTTTTGCCTTTTTTTTTGTCAATAAACGAGGAATTTTTGACTTTCGGCGTTACATTTTTGACACCCGGCGTTACATTTTTGACACTTACATTTTTTTCACTCTCAATCACAATGCCTCTAAAGAAGTTTCACTTCAAAAATTAAACTGCAAAAAAAAGCATAAAATAATTAAAAAAAAAAAACAAATATCGGAAAACTTGGAGAATAAAAAATAATTTTAAATTTAACTGTTAAAAAGAACAAAATAATTATTTTTTTGTTTTTTTTTTTAAAGTCCCCGATGATTGAATCGAGTTCATCGTGAAATGAAATACACCACTGTGAACAGGAAGTGTAAACGCACAATGTGAACGTGAACATGAAAAATGGTGAATTTATTGTTCACAATGGCTGTTCACGTTCGATAACATTTATCAAGCTGAAAACATTTTCACCGTGAACAAACAAAAATTTTTTTTAATCAAAAATCTGTATATAAAATTCTCATGGTTTTCTCATGGTTTTTGTGTTAGTCCTCAAACTCCTCCGAAACGGCTAGACCGATTTTTATGAAATTTTCGTTGTGTATTCAGGGCTACATGACATAACCGCGAATGTCATAACCGCGAAAATAAAAGTGTCATAACCGCGAAAAAAGTCTTATATTTTTTTTTGTCATAACCGTGAAAAAATATGGCAAAAAATTGTAAAAATTTCGTTTCGCGGTTATAACAAACATTTTTGTTATAACCGCGAAACTCAAACAAATTCTAGTTTCGCGGTTATGAAAAAAAAAATTTGCGGTTATGACATTCGCGGTTATGTCAGTTCACCGTATTCAGTAGGTCTGAAAATAGGATGTAAACTACGGAGGGGCAAACCGGAGGCGCTGACGGGAGGGGTATACGGAAGGGGAAGACATTGGGGCAGATGAGAGGGACAGACAAGACGGCAGACAGGAGGGGCAGAAGGGAAGGGTAAAAGGGAGGAGTAGCGGAGCACCCGGGTCAGCTAGTTTTCTTAGAAAATCAAATAAGCAAATTAATAAAATTCATAACAATTAGGTATTCGATAAAATAAAAATTAATGAATTGAATTTAAAAATGTCACATTTTAAAAAATATTCAGTAATATTTTCATTTTCATGTTCACGTACCTGTTCACTACAACTGTAAATACGACTGCGAACGTGAATTTCAATTTCAACACACAAAAAATTCGCACAGTTATTCACCGTGGAAAAATTAACAATTTCACGTTCACGTTCACGACGAAGTGTATCTACAGCTTTAGTCAGTTGAAATCTGAAGTCTGAATTGATAAAATCTCAACTTTTAGTCGAGGTGAGAGTGAAAAAGATTGCGCATGTTCAATTCATTCAAAGAATATAAATCGATTGGCTGGTTCATTTTTGTTACAAGATTTTAGTGGATGATAGACGGACAAATGTATGGCGAGCCTTTTAATATTTAATATACATAGACCGTTTTTCAATTTTGATGCAAAGCGGGCATTAATTATGTAACTCAATAAGGAATTTGAGTACATAATAATAATTTATTCCACATTTAACTTAAAATAAACCCTACTGTCATTTAATAAAAAAAAAAAACAAGTACAAATTTTAGAACAAAATTCTTTTGCAAGAAATAACCTTCAAACTTATTTATTTATGATTTTCTCAAGAAGAATTTAAGTACAACTTTTTTTTGTTTTTCGTTTTTAATCTACTTAACACATATAATATGCCTTTTTCATTTATATTTATTCGGATATACTGTTACTGATTTTAAAAATTTCTTATTATTTTTAAGAACTGAACAAAGCCATACTATTTATACAAGACTGGATGAAAAATAACTTTTTTTAAATGATTTATTACAATATTTACCACTTTTTCATTTCAAAAAGAAAAAAAAAAATATTTTTTTACTTCTTTTGAAAAAATAAAAAATTACATTTGGATTTACTTGTACCTGGTTCATTAATTTATTATTTTTTTTCTTCTTTTGCGCTTTTGGTTTTAACTTATATGGTAAAATATTAACACCCGCATAAAATTTTATTTATTACTATGTACATAAATACCATTAAGTATACAATATACATAAACCTATGCACAGTATAATGTTATAAACTAAAATGAAAATGTCAAGTGAAACAAATAATAATAAATTTTTTTTTTTGGTTTTTGAAAAGATTGATAAAACATTCTAAAATACTAACTGCTTTATTTTTTGTGTATAGTTGTTAATATAA
The DNA here is from genome assembly GCA_964007475.1 of Hybos culiciformis. Taxonomy (NCBI): domain Eukaryota; kingdom Metazoa; phylum Arthropoda; class Insecta; order Diptera; family Hybotidae; genus Hybos; species Hybos culiciformis. The sequence goes on along the minus strand of OZ023273.1, from coordinate 72,193,104 downwards.
AGAAGTTCTGAGTTTTCTATCAAATTAAATGAAATCTCAAAAAATTATGCGGAAATTTATTTATTTATTTGAATAAGTGTGTAGGTAGTTTGAAGAGAATTCAATACTTTTTGATGTACGCACTATAATCAATTATTACTTTTGACTAAAAAAAAGGGTTTAACGTAGAACACATCTTAATTCACTGCGTAACATATCCAAAAATATCTGGAACTCTCTAAATCAAAATAACATATCTCTTCGAAATATCCTCAGTCAATCCCAACCAATATTTTTAAGAAAAAGAAATTGTAAAATTCAAAAATAAATTAAAAATTGTACATAAAATTGTAAGCAATATTAGAAAAAAAAGAAGATATGTAAAATTGTAAAATAAAAACATATAGATACAACATTAAGGTCTGGGCACCCTGGCGTGTATTTAGCCATAAGTATTACATTAAATGTATTATTATGAAGCAAATAAATAAATAAAAAGCTTTAAACTTATGTTCAATTGAATTATTATTTTCAATTTTCATTTATTTCGATAAAAAATTTACTGAAAAAACAATAAAAAAAAATAAATTACATATTTCCAAAAATCAAAATTCGCCATAAAATAGAAGCTGTATAATAGTGTTTAATAGTTGTGGCACTGACTTCTCTATATAAAAGACTACACAATGAATTTTTTTTTGTAAAATGGTTCGAACAAAATAAATGTATACTGTGGGAAAAATCCTTATTACATTTAAAAAAAAAAATTGTATAACTTAGAAATTTTATATTATGAAACATTATGAATATTTATGTAAACTGAAGTACCTATCATTTACAATAAAAGTAAGAATAGCTAAAGTAATTAAACTTAAAGTATAAAATTGCGGCTTTGTTATGTCGATAGTGAAAGTTCGACAAAAGTAATAAGCCTCCAAAATAATCAATTATAAATAAAACAACATTTAAACAATGAAAATAAAATTTTATTCAAATTCACAAAATTAATCAGAATTATTACTAACTAAACTTATAGTTGTACCCATAGGACTATGGAAAAACACATTCTACAAAGCTTTTAAAAAAAAAATAATAATAATAAAAAAAAAATTTTGATAGAAAGGGTGGAACTAAGTCGCAATATTTTATTGAATTTTATTCATACAAATAAGACTAGTTAGCCGATAAAACTGTGACTCATAAAATCTTGTTTTTGTAAGAAAATAAAAAACTTTGAAAATTAAACATGTTATATAATAAATTTAATATATGCAAGTTCTTTTATTTTTATTTTTTATATGGGAAAAGCTAGATCTTATACAAGTTCTTAATGAATTTTTTGTTTGATGAAGAAAGTGAAATTCATTATGGGAAAAATCAACTCCCTAAACAGTGCAATTGTCACATACTGAAACTGAGTTTTGGAATTTAGTCCTCCACTCCAACGAAACTGAATTCAGTACCATTAGCAACTGAAACTGAAAGAACTACTTTTGACTTGTTTCAGTTCTGAATGAAAATCAGTTTCAGTTTCAGTTGTATGCGACAATAGGACTTTTAATCATCAAAAATAATGCTATAAAAATCATTATTATTTTTAATAAACTTTTTCCGCTTTAAAATATCTATAATACCTATGACTTTTAAATAATTTAAATTTTATATTCATATCGCTGCAATTCTTTTTTTAATTAGAAAAATGTAGATTTCCATGATTTATTTACCGTTATTCAAATAACATATTTAAGCCATATTTTCTGCGGCTGGCGCGGCGAGAAGAACGGCGTGATGAGCGAGTCATTAATTGTAAGCAATTAAATAACATAGCCGGCTGTAAATTTTAAAAAATTGAAGCTTACATATACCCTTTCTAGACAAATAAAAAAAAAATTTTTTTTTTTTATTCACAACATTAATTTCAATATATTTTTCCTAGAAGTGTTTTCCATATATATCCATATATTAGGCCGGTTCACAAAAAAAAATTTTTTGCCGCCCATACGGATTCTGAAAGTTTACATCAAGAAACGAAATACGTCCTCTTGGATTTTTCGAAATTTTGTTTCCCCATCAAGCGCAACCAGTTTTTGTGATGGTTGAGGCCTAGACCTAATAAGTTGGGTTCAAAACTCTGTAACTTTTTTCTCTTTGAATTTTTTTGCCTCCTTTTTTTTTGGTTTAACTGTCTTGATGCTCCCTTCATTTTTTGTTAACATCGTAAGGCTATACGACTTATCCTTTTTTTTTTACAACTCTCTAAAGGTGAATTTAAACTTTTGTCCCCATTTTATTTTTACTTTAGGACACCATATCTTTTCTAATTTTAAGAGAAACATTTTTTTTTTTTTTTCATAAATTTGACATAAATTTTCATCATTTTTAGCATTATAACTAAAAGATAAAATTCTATTAGGTTCTGGTTTTTAAGCTACAATTAATTTTACGACATTAACAGTTTCGCTTTCGTAATGCATGATTCATTTGTTAACTGATCTATTTTTTTTAAATAGGAATCAAAAAAGGAGATTTAGAATAGAAATAAATAAGAATTTAAAAATTGTTTTAAATTTATATTTATTTATGATTAATTTTTTTCAATTAATTTTAAAAATATTTGATTTTCCAATAATCGCCATGTTTGGCCGATGCTGGCTCACGATTTGGAGAATAATTTGTTTTTGAGTTTCGTCAGAAGTTAACGATGTGTTAAATTCCGTCAATATTGCAACACTCCTCTCGGCGTTGTCATTAACAACTTGTAACTTCTGAACTAATCGCAGGCCGTCTTGATATCCTACATCAGATTTCCATAGAGCTGGATTCTTGTCTAAAAATTCAGTTGATATTTTCAAGCATTGCAAAAAAATTAAAGAATTTTTAGTGAGCAGTTTTATTTTAGGCAAATCAAAATTCTATGGAATTTTTGTCAATGCTTGAAAATATCAACTGAATTTTTAGACAAGAATCCAGCTCTATGGAAATCTGATGTAGGATATCAAGACGGCCTGCGATTAGTTCAGAAGTTACAAGTTGTTAATGACAACGCCTAGAGGAGTGTTGCATTAATGACAGAATTTAACACATCGTTAACTTCTGACGAAACTCAAAAACAAATTATTTTCCAAATCGTGAGCCAGCATCGGCCAAACATGGCGATTATTGGAAAATCAAATATTTTTAAAATTAATTGAAAAAAATTAATCATAAATAAATATAAATTTAAAACAATTTTTAAATTCTTATTTATTTCTATTCTAAATCTCCTTTTATGATTCCTATTTAAAAAAAATAGATCAGTTAACAAATGAATCATGCATTACGAAAGCGAAACTTTTAATGTCGTAAAATTAATTGTAGCTTAAAAACCAGAACTTAACAGAATTTTATCTTTTAGTTATAATGCTAAAAATGATGAAAATTTATGCCAAATTTATGAAAAAAAAAAAAAAAATGTTTCTCTTAAAATTAGAAAAGATATGGTGTCTTAAAGCAAAAATAAAATGGGGACAAAAGTTTAAATTCACCTTTAGAGAGTTGTAAAAAAAAAGGATAAGTCGTATAGCCTTACGATGTTAACAAAAAATGAAGGGAGCATCAAGACAGTTAAACCAAAAAAAAAAGGAGGCAAAAAAATTCAAAGAGAAAAAAGTTACAGAGTTTTGAACCCTCCTTATTAGGTCTAGGCCTCAACCATCACAAAAACTGGTTGTGCTTGATGGGGAAACAAAATTTCGAAAAATCTAAGAGCGTTTTCTTGTTTTTTTTATTTAATTGTTCGAAATCTGCAGGGGCGGCAAGAAAATCTCAACATGACCTCAAAAATGAACCAGTCTAATATATATATATGATTTTAGTTCCTATGGTTGTACCTGATAATTTCAATGAATATTAACTAGAAAAAAGCCTGCACAGAAAAAATAGTGCAGCCCTAGCCTAGTAACTATGCGTTGATTTTTGTCATTTCGAAAAGAATGCTTTTATTTTTTTATTAATAAAGTACGCCTTGATTTTTTTTCTTTATATTTTAAAGTTTTTATCAAAGTACGCCTTGCATTCATTGTTGCATAGTCATTCGGTTATTTTATTTATTATTTACGTTAAAAAAAATTAATAGAGGAAAGTGCCAACACTGCCAAGGTCGTTTAAGAGGTGAGTTCACCTTTTATTATATTAGATATTTTAAAAAAAGAAAAAAACCGTAAATTTAATTGCCGTAACCCATTTTCTTTTCAGTTCTTCATCATCTTTGGGAAGGCCAAACGATGGAACTGTTCGGTCGTGTTCCCTTTAGTACTGTGCGGAATTGGTCCCACATCAAAGCACACAGCACACTCGTTTTCGAACATTCTTCTTTGCTGTTAAATTTTTTTAGATTTAAAAAAAAATCTTATTTAAATTTTACCTTTTGGGTAGTCCAAATTAAATTCATTTTTTTTATTGTATCTTAATCTTTTCGACTGCTTGCCTTATTTGTCCCGTTACTGTAGAAATTTAAGCAGGGTCCTCCATATCAAATGGTTTTTAAATACTCTTCTTTTGTATTGCCAAAAATTCGTAATATTTTTGGCAATTTTTTTTATTGAAAAATTATAAATAATAATTTATACTTACATGTCAAATTGAAAGTCGTTCATTTTCTTGTAAAAATAAATAATTTTTAAAAATAAAAATAAATTTTCCATATAAAAATTCTACTTTTGTATGAAAAGCTTATTCGACCTTAATACATAGACAAATTTGATGTTTCGTCTTTTATATAGAGAAGTCAGTGGTTGTGCATAGTTCACTATGATATATATGCAAAGAATCAATTTAAATTTAAATACTTTTAAAAAAAATAAAAAATAAGTTTTTTTTTTAATCACAATTAAAATTTATAATTCAAAATTAAAATTAAAAGAATGTATGAAGATAAAAAAAAAAAAACTTTCTAGTAAAGTATCATAGCACGTAACTTCAAACATATGTATGTATATAAATCTTTTTACAACAAAATTTAAATAAAAAATTTTCTTCTTATTTTTCTTTTATATTTATATTTATATGCATTTAATGTGCACAAAACAAAATTTTTTATGAAATTTCATTTGGGAAATTAAATCCACACTCTTGTGATTCACCTAAAATTCCATTTAAATGTATAACCATAGTTTTCATAAATTCATATTATGCTGAAGAATAAAAAAAAAATATAGTAGAAGTAAAATAAAGGCTTTAGAAAATGAAATAAATAATTAGAATACGAAAATATAAGTACATACATATAAAAAAAAATTTTTTTTTAAATAAACGCAATACAATAATAATAATAATGAAGAAAAACTCTTAACCCAGTTTTTGGATTTTTCTATATTTCTGAAAACTTTATGCTATAATATATATAAATATCATCGTATGTATATTTCAGAAATATAAAAAAGTCATATATATGTATATTATTAAAAAATGAAGCTAATATTAATTTTGTTTGATTTCTACTATTTAATTTGACTGTATTATTATATTTCTATGCCCTGTGTTCCATTAAAAGTTTCAATGACATACTTACATGTACTCTCTGTACACGTAGATATAGTATGGACATTTTTATTGAGTATTTAAGTATATATTGCATTTGTTTTAAGTATTTATAAAATTTGTTTTTTTAATATATTTTATGCAATATTAAAAGTTTGTTTAATAAAAACTTCATTATATAATTATGTGTTGTGATTTGACGCTTAAAAAAAAGCTAATGAAAATATCACAATTTGAAGATAGGAAGTTGAAAAAACTTTCAAAGACAGTACTATTAATTAAATTACACGTAATAGGTCTCAGAGCCCTAACTAGGGTATGGCGAACATGGTCCCGGCCATAGGCGCTTGATTAAAAAAGCGCTCACTCATTTCACATTTTGGGAATTTTAAACAGTTTATATTTAGAAAACATGATTTATTACAGCTTTATACAAAATTCAAAGTTCACTCACGTAATTTTGTTCAAAATTAATTTTTGTTAATTTGTTAAATTATTTGAAAAGTTAATGTCTAGAATATCCATGATGGAATTAAATAAATCAGTGAAAGATATTTGTTCGGAGTATTCAGAATTGGATTCCGGTGAGATGCTGAATGAAATCGAATGCTTTAAATTTCAAAGTGCGGAGCTTTTTAAAAATTTAAACTCTTTACATCATTTTGAAATTTTAAGGAAATTGTTGCACTTGATTTCGAAATTTTTATGTTTCTTTACGAATTTTACTAACACTTCCAGTAACTGTGGCTGGCTAGTGGGAGAGAAGTTTTAGCAAACTTAAGCTCATTAAAAATTACTTGCCTTCAACATGAAACAAGATCCCTAAAGTGCGGATTAGCAATATTGTCAATCGAAATAATCAACGTATTTCCAAACATTAAAGCAAGAAAAATTAAATTAAAAAAATTTCTAAGTGTTGAATTTGTTGAAATTGTTGCATTTGTTAAAAATCAACAAAAGTATTAATTTCAAATTGAATAGTTATGTTGAATTTATAAAGAATTTATGTTATCTTTTTTCCGTATAAAATAGATCAAAATTAAATTTTGGAAGTTAATTTTTTGTAAGATAGTTGAGATAGTAGTCAATTGGATCAGCAATTTTTTGTCTGGCCGCTCTATTCGTGCTGTTGTGGATGGGTACCAGTCACATATTTTCAACATTAACTCTGGTGTACCCCAAGGGTGTGTTCTCTCCCCAACTCTTTTTTTAATTTTCATTAATGATCTTCTGCAATCAACTCTTAACCCCATCCACAGCTTCGCCGATGACAGTAACTTGGTAACATGTCATGATTTTATTAATAGGAAATCAGCATCTTCAAATGCTGTTACTACTAAACCTAATTTTTTGCAAAGTAGCATAAATGACGACCTTTCTAAAATTTCACAATGGGGTCTTCTCAACAGAGTTGAGTTCAACGCATCCAAAACCCAATGCTGCCTAATTTCTAGAAAGCTCTCAACTTTCGATCCACAATTTACTTTTCAAGGAGAAAGTATTGCTAAATCTGGAATCCTTGACATTTTAGGTTCGAAAATAACTTCCGATCTAAGTTGGAAAGTCCATATTTTCGAAACTGCGAAAAACGCAGCGAAATGTCTTGGTTTTCTAACAAGATGTAAACAATACTTTTCCCCCTCTGATCTGTTAAATATTTACAAACCCTACATACGACCGAAATTAGAATACAATTCACATATATGGGCTGGTGCTCCCAAAACCCATCTTGAATACCTGGACAAAGTTCAGAGAAGGGCTATTAGATTGATTAACAATCACCAAACCACCAGCTCATTAACATCAGTCAACCACCGTCGTAATGTAGGTTCACTTTCTATTTTTTATAAATACTTTGTTGGAATGAATACGTGTTCCCTGCAAGTAAAGGCCCTACTTCCTCAACTTCAAGTATTTTCACGCCAAACACGTACTGCTTCAACGTCACACCCATTCTTCGTCAAAATTCCCAGATGTGATAGAACGAGCTTCGGAGATTCGTTTTCAATTCGCACCTCGAGAATGTGGGATGCTCTCCCATCAAAATTGTTCCCGACAGCTGGCAGACGTTTGATTTACGACTTGTGTCGCTTTAAGAAGAGTGTAAATGATTACTTACTAACTGTCCCACTTGTTAATCCTATCTAAATTTCCTCTCCCCATTACCAAATCCATACTTCTTTAAGTATAAAAGGTATCCCACCTAGTGATTTGGTAACTTTAATAAAAAAAAAAAAAAGTAGGCGCCATTTTAAATGTTTGCCATAGGCGCCGCAAACTCTAGATACGACTCTGATAGGTCTATACCAGCGGTGGGGAACCTGCGGCCTTTTGAAATATATTTTGTGGCCTTATCACATTAAATTGGTTATCTACCTTTAATATTAATATTAATCATAATGTCATTATTTTATTTTATATTTTGAAGTATAAATGTTTTTTTTTATTAAATAATGAATTAATAATAAAAAAAATTGCACTTAAAATAAATTGAGATAAATTACGAATTTTGAATATTGAATGAATATAAGGCCTGCTTAAAATTTTCGAAATTAAAATTGGGCTAAAAAGGTTCCCCAGACTTCAATGTATTTTCAGTCTTCACTAGCAAACAATTTTAAAATAGTTGCATAAACTAGACTAGACGTCATATCGTCTGCCCGCAATTATATTGTCGTACATCACAAATCCAAAAAAAAAAATAGTTGAGAATGGCATTACACTCAAAATTTTAGCAGATTTCGATATAGCTAATCGGAGAGCTTCTATCTAGTCTAGTTACTGAGATATAACAGTTCGATTTTGTCGTACACGCCAAAAAAATTTAAGAATTTATCACAATAGGTGTTACGTGCACAATTTTTGGATGTTCGACAAAATTCTATAGAAAATGATTGAACGAGATTTTCACAATTATTTTGTAGTACGTGTTCAATCTATAATAGACATAATCACAATTTTCTATTGCAATTATTTTATTGTACGAGCATTATTTAAAATAAACGACAAACTAATCGCAGTAGACTAGAGAATTATTTTTTCGCACGTGTTTGTAATCAACTTGGATTAAATAGAAATAAATATACCTTCTAATTTAGATGATAGGGTTGAAACAGAGTTGACTTTTCGTCGAGTTGAAAAATTTCATATTGAAAATCAACTCAACGAAACTCTGTTTCAACCCGATCATGTTAAGTGGGTATTAGTTAGGGTTTCCAGAACATCTTAGAGAACAAGTTCTCTTTTTTATCTTGGATCTATTTGTTCACTCTCTTTTTCTTTTACATTCTTTTTATTCAATATAGAGTAAACAGACTCCTCGGATAATTCTTGGTAGAATTTTAACATATTAAGTAAAAAAAAGGAAAGTTAATTAAAACAAAAAATTTTATTTTTTATTTTTAATCCTTTTAATATGTTATTTTTATTTAATTATAATTCTACTAAATATAAAAATATTTTTTAATTTTCGCCTACTAGTTTCGAGGTTTTACCTCATCGACAGGGCATTTGCTACTGAGCATTTGCTACATACAACAAAATATTTAAATTTATCTCTAATTAAATTTTCTCATAAAATTATAAAACAACTTAAAATATCTACTATAAGAATTTACAAGTACAATAACAATTAACACAAATATCAAATAGATAAGACAGAATTGAGAAATGGAAAATAATATCACTTATTTATGAGTGTATAAACTACACTTGTCAAATATAAAGAACGAATGAATAAATAGAAATCAATAAATAAAAGACTATAAAACAAAATTAATAAACAGAAATTAAATTAAGATACAACAGCTATATATATTTCTCATCTCATAATTAGGGTTTCTAATCCGGATATCCGGATATCGAACTATCCGGATTATTCGACACATTTTAACTATTCGATTATCCGGATATTTATTTGCAATTATCCGAATACTATAATACCCTTTATTTTGTAAATAATCTTGCCATTTTAAATAAAAAAATATTCATTTTTTTAAAGAAAATTCAAATATGCTCACATAGTAACCTGTAAGGAAATAATTGAAGAAACTACTATTGAAAGTGAAGACGATGAAAGTCTAAATAGTGCATTTTGTAACAAATCGTCACTGCAGAAACAACTTGACCATGCGATTTTTTCAATTACCCATGTTGAGAAGTAAAATGAAGAAAAATTTCATCTATTTAAATAATTATAAAAATGGACAGACAATTTAAATATTATATATCGCGCATTATTAACAATAAAACCTACATCCACAGCAACGGAGCGCGTGTTTCTATTGTGGGTCTCACAAGGACAAAAAATTAGAGCTCGACTCAATTTCGAGACTTTTAATGCAATTGTTTTTTTAAAATAGGCATTTAAAAATATGAAACAATATTTTAATTTATTACTTTATTTCATTTAATCATTTCATTTATTCATTAATTAAATATATTAATAATTCTACTTTTATTACTATTCTATTATTTGTTACTATTTTTGTTAATTTGAATTCAATACCGCAAATTAAAAATATTTCTTATTATTTATTTTAATTATCCGAATATCCGGATTATCCGGATAATTTTTTTTTTATGTATTCGATATCCGGATAATCAAATAGGTCGGATAATTGGAAACCCTACTCATAATCATATCTAAACATTTTTAAAATTTTGCTTAAATAATTTAACAGAGGACTGTTGTTACATAAGTCAATTTGGTGATTCATGAGATTAAGATTTTTAATTTTTGGGTTCTTTTTATTTCTAATGTTCTAATTTATCTAATGTTCTGTTATCGTTAGAGTTATGTAAAAGTACAGGTAAATCTTCATTAATATTGTGTTCATTAATTTTTTATCATAATTTTTTAATTAATTCGAACTAAGTGATACATTATTTAATAGTAAATACTGCTGCTTTGTATATATTCTTACTTCCATTATTAAATTGATTGTATATATATTTAATTTTATTATAATTAAGTTGTATTCGCTCGCTTGTATTAAGCATTTGAAATAAATAAATAAATAAAAAAATGTGTTTATTTTTTATTATATGTTGTGCTATTGCTGATTCCGGGTTTGGTTTAAAAGAAGCTTTTAAGTGTTCTGTTAGTCTAGTTTTTAGTTTACGTTTAGTTCTCCCTATGTAGCAAGCATCACAGTCTTTACAACTTATTTTGTAAACACCGGATTTGTCAAATATGTCATTTTTGGGCTTTATTTGTTATTGACTCACAGATTCTTTATAGTGTAATTGTTATAGAAAGCTGTGTTTTTTTGTCTAGAGTTGATAATGTACTTAAATTTGTTTGAAATGTTTTTAAAGAAAGGAATTCTGACCCAATTAAAATTATCCGAGTTTGTATTCATCGGAAAAATAATATATGTTGCTAATTTTCTTTTTTTGTTGTATAACAGTTAAATAATTTTAGATTGATACCCATTATTATGTGCAATATTAATGATTGTACGGAGTTCTTTCTGGAAAAGTTGAGGTGTTAAAGGTACATATAGTAAACGGTCGATCATTGAATGGAAAGCGGATAATTTTACAGACCAGGGATGACTAGAAACAAAGGGTATCACATCGCCTGCTCAGAAATGAAACAACGTATAATGAAAAGTATAGTTTCGAGTAATTTGAATTTAAAGATTTGAAAATTAAAAAAAACCTATGAAAAAATATCAAGTAGCGTACAATTTTCATCTAAAAAACACATTTTAATCAACATTAAGAATATTGCAAAGTAGTTGTACTTATAAAATCGACTACGAGGAATCGAATGGTGCTATTGTCAAATAATGACGTATAAATGTCATACGTTGTTTCATTTCCAAGCAGACGACATTGTCCGTATAAGTATCTTTTCTAAAAATGTCAAATTCAAGTTTAGTTCTATTTATTGTTATTTTTAGGTCAAGAAAATTAATTTTATTTATTCCTTTTTCAACAGTGAATTGAATATTGTTATGAATTTTGTTTAATGTGTTTTCAAGAAAATCGTCTAACTCTTCTAAAGAACCTGTCCAAATACATAATATGTCATCTACGTAACGTGTCCGAGTGAAAATATTTCTTAAAGTCTATTCATTCAAATTGAATAAATTATGCTCAAAATGTTCCATAAAAAATTCCGCTCCGAAGGGAGAAAAAGTAGAACCCATCGCTAAGCCTTCAGTCTGTTGATAGAATTTATTGTTAAAATAAAAATAGTTCAGGGAAAGGCTTACCTCAGTCAAGTTTTATAATTGTTTTATAAATTTAAGTCAGTAATTTTAGTGTCAATGTCTGAACATAGAAGTTGTAACAAACAATCAGTAGGTACGGAAGGAAACAAATTTTTTACATCAAAAGATATGAGTTTAGCATCATCGGGTAAGTTTAGTTTACCTAATAATTTAATTAATTCTCTAGATTTTCCTCCATAATTATTAGGGTAAGTCTAAAACATTCATTATAATTATTTCTTTTTGATAATTACGAAGATTTTTTAAAAATATTTTTAAAACAGATTAATGAATCATATATACTGCGAAAACGAGGATTATCATCCTAACACATGTTACCGTAAAGTTTAAAACTTGTTTATAATTTTAATTCTCAACAGTGCATATAATAATAATTTTATATGATAAAATATGCCTAGTTAGCAATTCTAAATTTTAAATACAAATTACCTTTTTTTTTGTTTTGTATGAAATTGTTGTTGGAAATGCAATAATTTTAACCATATAAAAGAGGTGCATTTTCGAAAACAATTTCATATCAATTTTTATTGTCTTACGATAAAAAAAAAGGTAAATAAGTATATATGCCCTTGTTTTTTTTCTTTAGGTGCTGGAGTTCTTATCCGAAGCCAAGTGGGTTCTATCCCTTGCCTAGGATGACAACTCCAGCCATGGTTGATATTAGGATGGAGTGTTCCAACGCCAGTCCTAATATTCAACCCAAAACCCCCGATCTTGGTGGAGGAATCTTGGGTCTATCCAAGAATCCAAAGCTAAGACGATACCGGTCACCACATGGATACTCCTCCGGGAGGATCGATACTACGTTGTGGTATTATGACTGGTTCACCTGCCACTATCGATGAATTCAGAATCACTGAGAAATCATGATTTTGTGTCCATTAATAGTTACAGAGGAGCACAGTCATAAGTGGACGGACTCATTGGTCGTTCCTTATCCCAACCAAAACGTGCGGTACCCGGTTGGGATAGGCTTCGAGTAAAACTGACCAATGATGCTTCATCCAATCGGTCAGGAAATGTCACTTGACATCTTCTATAACTTCAAAATTTATTTTACTGCCTTTCAATTTTTCCAATACTAACAAAGTTAGCCTACGGAATACAAGTCATGTAGGGATCTAATTTTTTTGTGTAGAAATAATTAAATTTTCAAAAATTATTTCTAAAATAGCTTTTATTCAAAAAAAAAAAAAATTTAAAATCCAATAATAATAAAGAAAAAGAAGAAATTATAAAATAATTTTTTTACCCTACTTCTTTAAAGTTTTGGTGAAGTAAAAACTTTTCACCTTTGTATAATTTCAATTAAAAATATATGTAAATGAAAAAAAAAAAAAAACTGACCGACCATAATAAAATATTTTAAGGTCACTAAACCTCCTTATATAATTGAAGCTATAGCTTCAACGAAATGCCTTTGATACGACATAACGTAAGATTTTTTTTTAAATTATAATGCATTTCGATAAATTTATAAACAGAGTTGCGTTTATAAATATTTATTCCCTCCTTTAGAACTACTTCAATTTTTTTTAAACCAAATTTTCCAATCAAGAATTTTCCAGAATGGAAATAAAATTTGAAATAAATTTAATAAAATTAAATAAAATTTTATTTTTTTTTTCCTAATTAACTTTTAATGAAGTGGTTCGTAACCTTTTCAAAGACGCGTAACACCGGTTAAGAATCACTGTTTTAATAAAAACAATTTGACCCCAAGTAATTTTTTTTTACCTATATTAATGAACTTTTTTTCTGAATAAAAAAAAGAAAACTTAATACTAAATTAATTCTAAATAAAAATTATATGGTAGTTAATTTTTTTAAAAATACGTTATGCCAGATATTAAATAATTTCGCTTATAACTTAATACAAATAGAATTTTTCTGACAGGGGAATTGACTTGTATTTTGTATAGCTAAGCTATATTTCTATATTTTTATATTTCTAATATTTTCTTTAAAATTAAATAATTTATCTAATTAAAATTTTCTATTTTTATTTTTTGCATATCAATTTTTATTGCCTTACGGCAAAAAAAAAAGAAGGCCAAACAAAATTATGAAGTTCATATAATTAAACCATGAAAATTTCATACTGTGTGATGCATACCCTTTTTTTTTAATGCAACAAAAAAAAAAAAAACTCAGCTTACAACAGCACCTCCACTTTAAGCTACAATCATATTAAAACAACAAACAATAACCTGCACATTTTTTATTGAAAGAAAGCTGCACATATATTTAGATATGCAATATGTACTATATGTACAAAATAATTATGTTTATTATACATACATTATAAAAAAAAAAATTATACTGAAATAAGTCAGTAAATAATAAATTGTTTTAAATTATAAAATGAAATATTGCTTAAATATTATTGTAAAACAAAAACAATAGAACAAAGCAAAAATAAATTAAAATTTGGAGATGTACAAACATTATTAAAACATTATTAATTATTGTATCATGCGGCATAAGCAGCCAAATTAATATACTTTAGTTTAAAATAAAATTGTCGTAGGTATATTTAAGTTTCTTATTTGTCAATAAAATTTAAATTTGAAGATGAAATTCATAATGCCTTTGACTTAATTTATTACTTTCACAGGTCCTATTAGGTAAAAGAAATGCAAGTATAAGGTCCAGCTATAGGTGGCCATAGCCACAAGCTGAAGAATGACTGCTTAGACATTTAGATTTATGTTTTTTTTTATTTTTGAATTGGTTGGGGTTCTTAAAATATCCTTTTTTTTTATACCTCCTTTTACCTTCTATCTTAAAAAGACATCCTATAAATATTGTTATAAACCCTCTGGTGTTCACTGTCGCGTACCCACCCAACGACGAGCTTAGACCCGTCCTGAGAACAGGATGTCCTAGACAGTGGACTCGGCACCAGCTTAAAATTTTGAAAATAGAGCACCTTCTTTTGCCTCTACTTTCACCACTTTCCTTTCTTTATCATAAATTTTATGATAAAATTCTCAGAGTTCATCTTGAACTCAGAATTTTTGTGCTTATATACACCCCCCGTTTTCAACATTAATTTAATTCATAACAAATGGCGCCCAACGTGGTAAGACTATGAGTCCTACCCTACTCAAAGAAGTGGAAGTCTTTAAGAGTCTTGTTATGAATTAAAGGAGGAATTTGTTTGAATGGAGGATAACAAATTTCTAGGACCACTTTGGGTACCATTTCTTATGAATTTATTTAATACAAAAAAAATATTTAAGAATTTTAAAATAACAAAAGTTACAATTAAAATTTTAGGGGGAAGGTTTAAAAATCTGCAGTTGCATAAATGAATATCCGAGTTCTGATAGAATTCCAGAGTTTTATTATAAAAATTTTATAATAAAATATGGCGAAGGTAGAGGCTAATGAAATAGCTCTACCAGCCGAATTTATTCTGGTGCCGAGTCCACTGCCTGACATCCTGGTTCATAGGCCTGGTCTAAGAGTTTTAGGTTCCGATGTGTTTAAAAGAAAAAAAAATATTTTTTTATATTTTCTTTTTTTTATTTTATATTTTCTTTATTCCTATTAAAAAAAAGTTTTAGAGGAATTTTTTATTTCTCTTAAAAAGTTAAATAAAATTTTTTTATGTTTTAAATTTTTTTTATGAAATTTTCAAAAATAAATTTTATATAAATTTAATTATTAATATTTTTTTAACTTTTACAAAAAAATTTTAATAAAAAATTTAAATTGTTTTACAACACCGGGAGTTGAGAATTAACTAAAAAATCTCAATAATCGATATCGTTTTTTATACCCAAATTGAAGTAAGTTTTATAAGTAGATTTTGTAAGTATTGATTTATTCCAAAATTTGTAAAAATGCTATGTTGACAAAAAATTCTTAAGAAATAAAATTAATTTGTAAAAATGCAAGAGAAGCTAAAACGTGTAAATTTTATAAGTTTCGATTTTTATGTATTTTAATATTTTTTTATGTGGTAAAAAAATCTTAAGAAATAAAATAAAACTGCAAGAAAAGCTGAATTTGATTTTGTGATAATTGAAGTTATTTTAATTAAATTATGGAAAAACAATTCCTTGGAATTGTTTCGAAATAAAAATTTTGAATGCAACGTATCAATTAATTATGCGAAAGTGTCTTTTCAAATTATTCTTATGGGCTGTACTATAACATCTAAGCTCGTCGATGGGTGGGTACGTGGCAGTGAACACCAGATGGTTCATAACAAAGTTTCGGATGTCTTTAGATAAAAGAGAAAAAAAAATTATCAAGAGTGGGAAGGTGGAAGTTATAGTAAATTCCGTCCATTTACTATCTTTCCCACCTGACAACTTACAGAGAGGGATATTTTGAAAACCCCAACCAATTCAAAAAAAAAATAATAAATTTAGCCTAAATGACTACGACGTCATTCTTCGGCTCGTGGCTTCTGCCACCTATAGCCGGAACTTCACGCTAGCATTTCTATCATTTTAAAAGACCTGAAAAATAAATTTCCTTATCTAATCAAAGGCATTATTTTTTTTTTTCTTAAAATTTTATTAAAAAAACAAAATTCAAAATTAATTTACTTTTAAAAAAAAATATTAGATCTTAAATTACATTTTATTTTTTATTATTTTTTTTTTTTATTTAAAAAAATTTCTATAATTAATCAATTTGGTCCTACATGGTTGATTTGTTATTAAAATTACTTTTATTGTTGATAATTCAAATTTTAATTTTTGTATATTTCGATACATAAAAAATTATTTTTGTCTATTAATTACAATAGCTCCTTTTTTTACAAAATTTTTAACATATATATATAAATTTTTGTTCTTTTGGTGATCCTTAATAGGATATAGCATATATCAGGGGTGTCAACTAATTTTTCTATAAGATCTACTTCGCGCAGTAAAAATCATCTGCGATCTACTTTTTCTAAAAGTTGGAGATAGTGAAGAAGGCAATATTTATTGTGTTCGTCTGTTAAATTAATTCGGTATTTCGACTTTATTATTTTCATTTGTGAAAATGCTCCTTCGCACAAATATGTCGAACCAAAATACACGTATAAATTTTCAGCTAATTTTTTTACATTCGGATATTTATCTTCTGCTAAATAATATTTCCAGAATTAATTTTCGGAAGCTCTTGCTTTAATATAAATATCATTTTGTAAAATTATAAAATTCTGGTTCAAGTGTAATATTATCCATATCAAAAATAGTTGAAAGTTTTTTGCTTTAATATTGCTATCAAATGGAAAACTCATATAAATAAAACCACATTATCAAGTTTTTTTTTTAAATCTTCGAAACGGTTACCGAATCCTTCAATAACGTTCTTAATTTCTTTGATATATTTATTTTCATCAAAATTAGTGGAAGCAGAACTTTTTAATTGCGCCAACATGTTTGGAAAATTAGATAAATTTTTTTGATTCTTGTAATTATTTTGATTCTTGTAATTTGAAAGGAAATAAATATCTGAAATATGAATATTAATTGGCGATCGACCTAAAATCATTACGCGATCGACCGGTAGATCGCGATCGACGCTATTGACACCTCTGGCATATATGTATATAAATATATACTTGGACATTTATATTAATTATTTTTGTAACAAATATTAATTTGTTTATTGCATAATCTGCATGAGATATAAAAAAAATTTGTTTTATTGCGTTGATTTCGACAGGAGTTTTCTACGTTGTAATATGCAATTTGTCTTTTTTGTTGATAATCAATAATTTGAATATCGTTCTTAGACGATCAATATTAGGAACATGTCTTTATTTGTTGACAATGAACAATTTGAATATCTCTTAGACGATTAACATTTGAATAGGTCTTTTTTGTTGACAATCAACAATTTGAATATGAAAAAATCATGAAAATAAAATAATTTATAAAAATAATTAGTATTAAGTTCTATGTTTTGACCGATCGATCTTTTTATTTTTGTCATGAAAACATTTTGGTTTTTTATCAAATTAAAAAAATTATTTCTAAATTTCATCGGATCAATAATTAACATTAAATGTACCTAACTTAACTTCAAAATAATTAAAATGGACCTATGTATTTCAGAGCATTTCAATATCTTGCCATATTTCTAATTAAAAGAAATATTAAATTCTATTAGTGTGCTTCCGATATTGAAAAACTCACG